>CAUYSK010024096.1:0-54660 GCA_963575035.1 Avahi laniger
CAACCTCCCTAAGTTCACTCAAGAGGTAACAGAATATCTGAATAGACCAATCTCAAGCTCAGAAATTGGAGCAGCAATCAAAAACCTCCCAAAATGTAAAAGCCCCGGACCAGATGGCTACACTCCAGAGTTCTACCAGACATTCAAAGAAGAACTCACACCTATACTACAGAAATTATTCCACAGTATTGAGAAAAAGTTAGGATTTAAACAAAAACATTGCTGAATGGGGGAAATGTATATTACCTTTAAAGAAAAGCTATTTCATCTCTTTTAAAAAATACTCCAAATGTACTTGAACTATAATAAAGCTAGTACTGTATTTGTAAAAAAAAAGAAAAGAAAAGAAAAATTCACATTGTCCTACCCTGTGAGATAAAAATTATCTCCACTATACAGACAGAGGTTAAATATGTTACTCAAGTTCTTGAACAGTTAGTACATTACAAAGTTAGAATTTGAAACATCATTATGAGATTGTCTTTCACTGTGGGGTTCAGTGCTGTTGTTTTACAGCTAGAGAAGCATCATAGGTTCATAATACTTTCATATTTTTGTCCTAGGCATTTGTGGCAGGTAAACCATAAGAAGGCCCTCGATGAGCCCTGGATCCTGGTAGTCAGGCGCTTGGGTAATCCCTTCTCTTTGTGTGTGGATAGACCTAGTGACTTTACTGTAACAGAATACTGGAAAAGTGATGGGATGCCACTTTTAAGACTAGGTGACAAAAGACTGTCTTCCATCCTACTTGCATTCCCTGTCTTGTCATCTTATTTGCCCTCTCTGATGGTACAAGCTAGCACGTTGCAAGCTGTCTTAAAGTGAGGCCCACATGGCAGAGAACTAAAGGATGCCTCTGGCCAACAGCCAGTGAGGAACTGAGGCATTCTGTCCAAATCCTATGAGGAATGGAATTCTGACAAAAACCTCTTGAGTAAACCTAGAAGCAGATCCATTCCTAGTCAAGCTTTAAGATGAGACTGCAGCCCAGCCAACACCTTGGTTAAGCCTTGTTAGGGACTCAGATAACTCAGATAAGCCATCCCATATTCCTAATGCACAGAAACTGCGGGATAATGAATACGAGCTGGCTTAAGTCACTAATTTGGAGAATAATTTATTAAACAGCAATAAGTAACTTATACAGAAATGTTCCTACACGTACACTTCTGTAAGGCTTAGGAAATCCACACAAAAGCGACCATCTCAACTGTGGAGGTTATGATTGTAAAGAAGGGCTTTCCATCAAGATAGGGATAATCAACCAGAATAAAATGTTTGCAATAATCCATTTTTGAGACTTGAAATTTATACAGTTCCTTGTTCAATGATGCATTTGCACAAAGTGCTTATGAACAAGGTTTTCTATCACTATGTAGAGCAGTTTTTTTAAATCATTAGAGGCAGAAGAAGTAAGTAGAATTTCACATTTAGTGATGACTTAGAACTGTCCTGTGTATTCAATCATAAAGCTTTTTATCCACAGTAAAGTAATTAGCATGGAGCAGTGATATTCTCCATGAAGTTGTGTTTCCAGAATGTGTGTGATTTATTTCCCATCTATACAATGCATCTTTGTCTCTTTCTAATTTCTTTTCATGGGATGTTTGGAAAGACATTACTTCATAAACAAGGAATTACAGAGAGGCCAATGACAGGCAAATGGCTTCACTAAATGCTCTCAAGCTCCTCCAAAGATTTTAGCCTGCATGGAAGACAAGCCATTATTAGTTCCTAAACAATAGATTACTTACTTCTGGTTTTTATTCCAACGTAATGAATAGAGGGAGATGTACTAAGCAATAACCACTTAACGTCTTCCACAAATCCTAATGTCTACACCTGGGTATTTTATTATTTTGTTTTCCTGTGCTTGCTTCCATCTCCTGAAAGAGCTCTCTAACTTACATTCAAGGTGTTGCTAGAAAAATGAGTGCTGAGAAATTTACTTTGAACGGCGCGGGAGCTGAACAGTGAGTTAAGGCAGTTTCCATCAGAAGGCCAGGGACTTAAAATTGTTGAATAAGCACAATACCTAACTTACATCAAGACAGAGAGGGTGAGAGGCGCTGGGACTTAACATTCACTACTACAACTCAAGGTATCAAGCAAGACTCAGTGTCCAAGGTGAGCGTGTCTGCACTCGCAGTTCTAGAAAAAGACTGGTACCAGGTGTTGAGATGTCTCAGCTTCTCTGTGCCCTGGCCGCTAAGTAAATAGACCTATGTTTACTGTTTGACTCCTTACCTTGTTATTAGGGAGGAAGGGTTTATTTTCCCTTCTATGGGTTTGCAGAAAGTGAATATTATAATCCTACCAGAACATTTCTGCAGAAACTTGACATGCATCGCTAGAGATGAGAATGGCACTAGAGAGGCGGCAAAAGGGAATTCTGAGGTTGGTGCTTTGATGAGATGACACACAGAACTACAGTTCCAAGCCCGGTGATCTGGCTGCTGCTTTGTTTAAGTCACATCTGCAGTTTCTGCATACTCCACAGCTATCACTAAAAATGATGAGTGGCCATTGATTCCCTGGTCAGCCCAGGTATGGGGGCTTGGCTGCGACAAGGCTGCGGCATCAGGGAGGGTGAAAGTTCATGGAGCAGAAACAATGCAGGGACCTGAGGACAAGTCAAATTGAAAGTGCAGCAGACTGTCAAAGGGTCAAAACTGCTTCCTGCATTTACCATTGTGCCAAACTGTTTAGATGTACTATCTCATTTAGTCCTCCTGATGACCCTGTATGACAACAGCTATTTGCCGTTTTTCACTACAGTATCTATTTGCAATTGAGGAAGCTAAGTCTCAGAGAGACAGAGTGACTCATTCCAAGGCAAAAGAATTTGTAAGTGGAAGAGCGTGGATTTGAATTTGAATCTGCCAGCATCTCAAGCCACACTAAGTTGCCTCTTAAAATTGATTGTAGGGTTAGGAGCAGACTCTGAGGAAGCAGGACACTATCCAGGAAAGGACATGAAGTGGCGGAAGCAAAGCCCAGTGAGGATCCCTGAGCCAAGAACGTGGTCGCAGTGGTTTTATAAGCAGCATCTGGGTTCATGGGCCTAGATGGGGACTTCAGACTCTTTTACCCAGCAAACAGCAATGCTGGGAGAGCCATAGTGTCCCAGGGAGGAACATTTGTTCATTCATTTTGTCATTCATTCATTAAGAAAATATTTATTAAGCACCTACTGTGTGCCAGACACTGCACCAGGCACTAGATATATAGCAATGAATAAAAAGAGAAGTAAAGTTCTCTGCTCTAACAAGTGTACATCCTAAGTCAAGAAATAGATAGGAAGGTAGGTAGATAGAATTTTTTAAAGGATGATTTCAAATACAATTGACCTTGAACAACATGGGCTTGAACTATGCAAGTCCATTTATATGCGGATTTTCTTCTGCCTCTGCCATCCCTGAGACAGCAAGACTAGCTGACCCCTCCTCTTCCTCCTCCTCGGCCTGCTCAGTGTGAAGATGACAAGGACGAAGATCTTTACGATGACCCTCTTCCTCTTAATGTATAGTAAATATATTTTCTCTTTTGATGATTTTCTTAATAACATTTTCTTTTCTCTAGCTCACTTTATTATAAGAATACAGTATATAATACATATATAAAATATGTGTTAATCGACTGTTTATGTTATCGATAAGGCTTCCAGTCAGCGTAGGCTGTTAGTACGTAAGTTTTGAGGGAGTCAAAAGTTATACTTGGATTTCTGACTGCATGAGGGTTGGCATCTCTAACCCCCACATTGCTCAAGGGTCAACTGTAGTAGTAAGAGCTATGAAGAAGAAAAACAGATAATAACATAGATTAATATAAATCTCTCTGGGCACTGTGTCATATGAGGACCCAGGGAAGGTCTCATCGAGCCAAAGGATAAGTTAAGAGGAAAAGCCCGTGGTGGCATTAGATGAGGGACGTGCATTCCAGGTAGAAGGAGCAGCAAGTGCGAAGGCCCTGAGGTCAGGATAGGCCTGGGAATCTGAGGAACAAAAGAAGGTCGACCTGGTTAGAGCATGATGGATAAGAGAGAGGCCGAAGTAGACAGGATTACGTGGGCCCTTGGCATTTTAAGGTAAGTGTGACGAGAAGCCATTGGAGAGCCTGGAGTAGCAGAGTAACAGGATTCTCAAGGGCCTGGAGGCTGTGAGGAAGTGAGGGCGGCAGCCAGGGCTGGAGGCCAGTGCTGCCATGAGGGGGCTGGCTTGAGGGGTGCGGTGAGGCCGTGCAGTGGACAAGGGGGTGAGAGAGGGCTGGGCGGCTCTGCGGGAGCGACATGGGGGTCCCAGGCTCAGGGCTTGGAGTCCGCCACCTAATGCCGTGCCAGAATGTTCATTCAACATGTTATTGATACTTGCTCAGTGAGGGATTCAGTGCAGAGAGCTGATTTTCTGGGGGGAGAGAGAAACCAAACAACTACATTAGATAATTCCGCCTTCCAATAAGTTCTCCTGAGATAGAGTGGCTGGGGCTTGGCCTCACTAGATCAAGGAAGGCCCCATGGAAGAGGTGACCCCTGTAGGACGAGAGCCCCTTCACAGAGGGGAGGCTGAGGGCACTCCAGGAGGAGGGAGCAGCGTGGACCAAGGCCCGAAGCTGGCAAACACTGCGGTGTCGGAGGAGGAGGAAAGCAACCCATGGCTGGAGCCAGATAGGTAGCAGAGGAAGCCAGGAGGCTACTCTGGGCAGCTCAGGTTGCCAGGGTCAGAGGTGGTGACTGATCCTAAAGCATGGAAGGAATTTCTTTAGAGGAAATGCGCAGTGCACTCTGTTAAATTTCAAAAGGTTTTCACGGTTAAACATTAACTCAGCACTTACTATTGAGCGAACACTATGTCTGTGCTGTCTTCTCTCCAGGTTGCGTATCCCTTATCCAAAATGCTTAGGACCGGAAGTGTTTCAGATTTCAGATTTTAGAATATTTGCATATGCGTACTGGTTGAACATCCCTAACAGAAAATCTGAAATCCAAAACACACCAATGAACATTTCCTTTGAGCATGACCTTTGAGCATCAGGTTGGTGCTCAAAAAGTTTTGGATGTTGGAGCATTATCAGATCTTAGATTTTTGGATTACGAAGGCTCAAGCTGCACTACGTGCCAGTATCTGTTATATGCACTTTACCTGCATTAAAGCTTTTACTCCTCAGAGCAACTCTTTGAGCTAAGTACTCTCTTCCTCATTTTGCAAATGAAAAACCTGAAGAACAGAGAGGTACAGTAATTCATCCAAGGTCACACAGCTCACAAATAACATACCCTGGATTTGAACACAGGCATTTTGACTCCAGAGGCTCTGCTCTGATACATCAAGGTAGGCTGACGCTTTTTAATATTCAAAGACCAGCCAAAGGCAGGGCGTCACAGGGAGACATGAAGACCAAAAATGTGAGTGGAGTCAGCATCTGAGGTTCACCCTGAACTCAAGAACAAGAAGAGTTATTCTTCACTTGTTTTCTTTCTACATATATATTCAAAGTATTTATTGAGCATCTACTATGTACCAGACTCCAAGTTAGATGTAAAGGTCTCTGGAGAGAGAAAACAGACAGAGATTCTCCCTAGCAAGCTTTCTGGATGTTGGAAGGCACAGACATTAAGTAAGCACAAAAACGATATAAAATTAAAACAGTAATAAGTGCCAAAGGGGAGAGGTAAGCACTGCTTCCGGAGCATATGACAGGCAAAGCAGCTTTGGAACAGTGAGGCTCAGGGAAGAATCATCAGGCTTGGGAGGACTTTTATTTAGGAGGTGTTTTTGGCTCCAGATTGTTGAGTGGGGCTGAAGGGAGGAAACAGGGTTGGGGTGATGGTCGGAGTGGGAACATGCTGGGCTCCTCAGGGTAACTCTGGGCTCTAGATTTACAGGGGAGAAGTAAATTATGACTTTAATCACCCTTCTTGTTTTTTCGAGTCAGCTCAATCCAGCAGATAGGAGGGCCAGATTCGGCCCCAAAGTTTGGACCAATAATAAATCTGGCATTTGGCTGGAGTGTTCTTGGATCCTAACTCAGGTGACCCTGGTTCTTGCCCAGGGGATAGAGTAGAAGCCCGAGTGGGATAAGGAGGGCTGCTTTCCCAGTCCTGTTATCACGCTCCCCGCCCACACCCAGACGATGTCATTTTAGCAGTGGAACTGGGAAGCATTAAGGCGTGGAATGAGCATTAAGGAAGCAGGATGGTTGGTAGAAAAAGCATGCAGAGCTCTGGAGTCTGACTGGGTGGAGCCTGGCCTCGTTTGGGTTTCCCCAGAAGCAGACCCTGAGGCCAGGATTCCAGTACAAGGAGTGTACCGTCGATGCAGTTGCAGGAAATATGGTATTGGAGCAGGAAGGGAGAAAGGGAAGGCAGTCAGTAAAGGGTGCATTTTCAAGTCAGTTACCCTTGAGGAGAACTTAATCTTGTGAGCTTAATCCTCCTGGGGAACCCAGTGTGATACATGCACTTCTTATCCTGCTTGATGGGTGAAGGACCTGGAGAATTTATCCCCTAACTCCCATCAGCTCCGGGGCATGTTAATCCCCAGACTCCGTAGCAGAGCAAGCCATTAACAGGTGCAGCAAGCCCAGGTGGGAACAGAGAGCTGCAGGGGAGGCCCCGGCCCAGGCAGCCGGAAGTTAGGCTGGCATGAGTGGACATGGTAAATGCCAAGGAAATAGGGGCATGTTATCCGCGGCCTCCTCTGCATTATTTAACTTCCTGGGCCTCAGTTTCCACATCCAGAAATGGCAATAGTAACACCTAAATCTCTCAGGACTAAAGAGTCCACTTGAAAGCCAGCTTCACAAGAAAGCCTGCTGTTTTACCAACATTTTCAGCTCATAAATGGTCCCCATAAATATCTAATGAATGAATTCATACTTAAAGTTGAGTCCAGGAAAGCTCAGCAACTGGATCACAAAATATTGTGAAATATTCAGGAATTTCACAAGCCAGTTGTTGAATGGTTGTCCGCTTGCAATCAGTCATGGCAAACGTGTTTACATACCACTGAAATCAGCAAACACTACAAATAAGGTTTTTTTTTTCCCCTCAGAAAGCCAGTTTACCAGCACAACACTGAGCATATGTGAAAGTACATGGAACACTGTCAAACATACAGAACGTGCCGTAAAACGAATATTTTTCCCTCCATAGAAAGTGAACAGTCTGTGTTGAAAGAGCTACATTTTTCACCATGTTTTGCTTCTGATTTCTGGTTACCAGAAATGTTCCTCAAAATGAGCCACAACTCTATCTGTAACATTTTATTTATTTAAAGATATAAGAGAAGAAAGAAGGCAAGATGGTGGACTAGAAGCAGCCCATGCACGCCACTCTGAAGGAGAGGACCAAAAGATGCAGGTGGATGCCCACCTATGGATGGGCCTTCTTGGAGAGAGCACTGTACCACATCAGAGAAGCAAGGGGAGACAACCAGAGTGAAGGAGAAGGTGACAAGGTGATCCACTGAACAAGATCAGAAGGTACTTGAGGGAGGTGTCAATATGCAGGGAACAGAAGTAGAGAACCCTGGGGCTCCATGTTCCCCCCATGGACACTGCAACCTGAGCAATAAGGGGGGCCCCAACACCACCACATACCTCTGAACTGATCAGGGAACTGCTTGGAGTCTGTGCAGCAACACTGCACTGGAGAGCGGGCAAGCAGGGACCCGGTGGCCTCTGTTCCCAGTTCGCTGCAGCCAAGGCCATTCTGAGCTGTCAGATACAGGGTGCCTGGGCTACACAGGGCTGGGCTATGCTTCAGCTGCCTCTGCCTCTGCATCTGCATTGCACCACCCAAGCTGGGGAGGGAATGCTCTCATGCGCTGGTGACTGGGAGCTGAGTACCCCTCCACCTCACAGGGGAGTTGAGCAGAATGGGCACCACAGATGCCACCTGAGAATCCCCGTGGTGACTGCCTCAGTGGATCCTTGGCAGGGGGAGATCCCCAGCTGCCTGGTAGTCTGTCCCTGTGGCCCTGCACCTGCGACTCTTGCAGTGTGGCCGGGCCCCATGGTCCTGCCCCCAAGGGGCTCCCACCCACTGCCTGGTGGGAACCGCCCCCATGATCCAATGCTCCACCAAGGTACCTGATAGCCACAAGTTACCATCACAGATGGACCCAGTTGGAGCAGATGCCCACATCCCTGACACCCATGACCACTGCCTAAACGGTCTCGCCCGTTGCCACTGTCATCACACGGGGAGACCTTGGCAGAGCAATCTCCCACACCAGTCTCCCTAGAGAGAGACTTGCCCAGCCCCTGGCCTGAGCTTCCAACAGTAGCCTGGGAAACAACCCACCAGTCTACACAGAGATCATCCAACACTGGCTTGGACTGTGACAATCACAGGGGAATGAGAACACAGAACAGCTGCATTAATGCTTTCAGTGTATCTGCCCCGCTCCTGCCAAATCAGTATTCCAGAATAGGTCACAAAAGTGGTAATCTAGGGATCTCTCCTCCTTCTTACAAAGTAGGAGAGTTCCCAGCAAAGAACAGGTATACTGCAAACCTATGTTCTCTGAGCTGAGAGAAGAGGTATCAGACAAGAAAAAAACAGCAAAAGAATTCTAGCAAAATGAAAAAAACAAGCTAGTTAAATACCTGCAAAGGATGACAGTAGATCATTGTTAAAATTTCAGAAATAGAATTCAGAATATGGATGGCAAATAAGATGAATGGCATTGAAGAGAAAGTTGAAAGCCAACACAAAGAAGTAAAAAATATATATATGTATATTTCAGGACACCAATTAAAAAAACAAAAAAGTTGCTAAAGAGCTAGATAACATAGGAAAAGATACAACAGAACTCAAAGAAATGAAAGTCATTTATGGAACTTCAAAATGCAATAGAAAGCTTCAACAACAGGCTAGACCAAGCAGAAGAAAGAATCTCAAAGGTTGAAGACAAGGCTCTAAAATGAACACAGTCAGCCAAAGATGCAGAAGGAAGAATAAAGAAGAATAAACAATCACTCAGAGAAATATGGGACTATGTGAAACAAGCCAATATACAAATTATAGGTATCCCTGAAGGAGAAGAAGAAAAAGCAAAAAGCACAGAAAATCTATTTGAGAGAATTATTGAGAAAAACTTCCCTAGTATCACCAGAGATTCAGACATATGGATACGAGATGGTCATCAAACACCAGGAAGAGTCATAGCAAATAGAACATCTCCAAAACACAAGTAATCAACCTAGACAAAGTCAAAATGAAAGAGAAAACCCTACCAGCTACAAGACAAAAGTGACAACTAACCTACAAAGGAAAATCCATCAGGATAACAGCAGACTTCTCACCAGAGACCTTATAAGCCAGAAGGGATTGGGTCCCCATTTTTAGTCTTCTTAAACAGAACAATTGCCAGTCAAAAATGTTGTATCCTGCATAACTAAGTTTCATAAATTATAGAGAAATAAAGACTTTTACAGAGAAGCAAACACTAAGGGAATTTGTCATCACTGGGCCTGCCCTACAGGAAATACTCCAAAGTGAATTATGCATGGAATAGCACAATAGATAACCATCAGTGT
Source organism: Avahi laniger (assembly GCA_963575035.1). Taxonomy (NCBI): domain Eukaryota; kingdom Metazoa; phylum Chordata; class Mammalia; order Primates; family Indriidae; genus Avahi; species Avahi laniger. The sequence goes on from CAUYSK010024096.1 coordinate 9,541, forward strand.
AAAAACACCTGAAAGTTAAAAGCTCATAGCTCTTATAAAACAATAGCACAGGAGGAAAAACAGAACAAGGTATCATCCAGCGTGATGCACAGAAGAGTACCCCACATATCACTGAATGCACATTGTCTTAATGCCTCACTTACAAGAGACTTGCTGAATGGATAGAAAAGCATAAACCAAGTATATGCTGTCTCCAAGAAACACATCTAACTGGCAAGGAACTGCACAGATTCAAGGGAAAAGAATGGAAAAAATATTCCATGCAAACAGAAACCAAAAGCAAGTAGGTGTAGCCATTCTCATATCAGATAAAATAGACTTTAAATCAACAATGGTAGCAAAAGACAAAAATGGCCATTATATAATGGTAAAGGGAGCAATGCAATAAGAAGACATAACAATCCTAAGTATATCTGCACATAACACAGGAACAACCAGATTCATAAAATAAATTCTACTCAATCTAAGTGAAGAAATAAACAGTAGCATCATAATTTCTGGGGACTTCAACATTCCATTGACAAAACTGGACAGATCATCAAAGCAGAAAGTCAATAAGGAAACACTGAACTTAGAAGAGATTCTAGAACAAATGGACCTAACAGACATTTACAGAGCATTATACCCCCAAACTACTGAATGTACATTCTTTTCATCAGCACATGGGACATTTTCCAAGATTTATCATATCTTAGGCCATAAAACAAGTCTCAAAAAATTTTTAAAAAAATCAAAATCATACCAAGTATCTTCATATATCCCAATGGAATAAAATTAAAAATCAAATCCAAGAAAAACACTCAAATCTTCAAAAAGTCATGGAAATTAAACAACCTGCTGCTGAACAATCCTTGGGCAAATGATAGAATTAAGATGGAAATCAAAAGCTTCCTCAAACTGAATGACAAAGGGGACAGAAGATATCGAAAATTTATGGCATACAGAAAAAGAAGTCCTAAGAGTAAAGTTCATAGCCTTAAATACTACATCAAAAATACAGTAAGATCACAAATTAACAACCTAAGGTCACATCTCAAGGAACTAGAAAAAGAAGAGCAAACCAAACCCAAAGCCAGCAGAACAAAAGAAATAACAAAGCTCAGAGCACAGCTAAACAAAAGGGAAACCATAAAAACAATACAAAGGATCAATGAAACAGAAAGTTGGTTCTTTGAAAGATAAACAAAATTGAAAGACCACTAGCCAGATTAACCAGAAATAGAAGAGAACGGATTCAAATAACCTCAGAAATGAAAAAGGAGAAATCACAAATGATACTACAGAAATACCAAATATCATCCATGAGTACTACAAAAATCTCTACACACGCCAACTAGAAAACATAGAGGAAATGGATAAATTCCAGGAAACATACAACCTCCCAAGCCTGAAGCATGAAGAAATAGAAATCCCAAACAGACAAACAATAAGAAATGAGATTGAAGCAATAATTTAGAAAATCTCCAAACAAAAACAACAACAAAAAGCCCCAGACCAGATGGATTCACAGCTCAATTCTACAAGACCTACAGAGAAGAACTGGTACCTACAGAAATTATTTCATAACATCAAGAAGGAAGGAATTTTCCCTAACTCATTTTATGAAGCCAGTATCCTCTTGATACTAAAGCCAGGAAAGGACAAAACAAAAAGAGAAAACTACAGAGCAATATGCCTTAAGAACACAGATGCAAAAATTCTTAACAAAATACTAACAAACCAAATCCAATAGTACATTAAAAAGATAATTTACCATGATCAATGTGGGTTTCATCCCAGGGATGCAAGGATGGTTCAACAAATGCAAATCAATAAATGTGATTCACCACATAAACAGAAGCAAAAACAAAGACCATATGATCATCTCAATATCAGATGCAGAAAAAGTATTTAATAAAATCCAGTACTCTTTCATGATAAAAGCCCTCAACAAACTAGGCACAGAAGGAACATACCTCAAAATTATAAAAGTCATATATGACAAATCCACAGCCAACATCATACTGAATGGGGAAAAGTTAACAGATTCCCTCTAAGAACTAGAACAAGACAAGAGTGCCCCTTGTCACTATTTCTATTCAACAAAGTACTGGACATCCTAGTGAGGGCAATCAGGCAAGAAAAAGAAATAAAGGGTGTCTAAACTGGGAAAGAAGAGATCAAAGAGGAGGTCATCATTTGCTGATGATATGATCTTGTATCTAGAAAACTCTAAAGACTCCTCCAGAAGACTCATAACATTGATAAATAAATTTAGGAAAGTTTCAGGTTATAAAATCAATGCACACAAATTAATAGCATTTCTATTTACTAATAACAGTGAATCTGAAAGTCAAATCAAGGACTCAATACCATTTACAATAGCTACAAAAATAAAATATCCAGGAATATACTTAACAAAGAAAAGTGAAAAAGATCTAGAAGGAGAACTATAAAATACTGATGAAAGAAATTATAGATGACACAAACAAATGGAAAAACATTCCATGTTCTTGGATTGGTAGAATCAACATTGTTAAAATGTCTATACTGCCAAAAGTAATTTACATATTCGATACACTCACCATTAAATTACCAATGTCATATTTCATAGATCTAGGAAAAATAATTCTAATCTTCATTTGGAACCAAAAAAGAATTCAAATAGCCAAAGCAATCCTATGCAAAAAGAACAAATCTGGAGGCATCACATTAGCTGATTTCAAATTATCCTACAAGCCTATAGTGATCATAACAGCATGGTACTTGTTTAAAAGTAGAGATATAGACCAATGAATCAGAATAGAGAACCTAGAAATAAAACCATCTACCTACAGCTGATTCTGACAAAGCAAACAGCAGACACTGTGGAAAGGAAGCCCTATTCAATAAATGCATGGAAAACTGGATAGCTACATGCTTAGGAATGAAACACGACCCCTATTTCTCTCCATATACAAAAATTAATTCAAGATGGATGAAAGACTTAAATGTAAGGCAGGAGATCATAAAAATCCTAGAAGGAAAAACTCTTCTAGACATTAGCCTAGGCAAAGAATTTATGACTAAGACTTCAAAAGCAAATACAGCAATAACAAACATGAATAAATGGGACTTAATTAAATTAAAAGGCTTCTACACAGCAATGGAAATAACCAACAGAGTAAATAGATAACCTAGAGAATGGGAGAAAATATGTGTAAACTATACATTCGATAAACGGCTGATATCCAGAATCTACAAAGAACTCAAACAAATCAGCAAGAAAAACCAAACTATCCCATTAAAAAGTGGGCAAAAGACATGAACAGAAGGTTTTCAAAAGAAGATAGACAACTGGCCAAGAGGCATATGAAAAAATGTTCAACATCACTAACCAGGGAAATGCAAATTAAAACCAAAATGAAATATCACCTCACTCTTGTCAGATGGCCATCATTAAAAAGTCAAAAAACAGGGGGAGAAGGGGAGAAAAAAATAAAAATAAATAAAAATAAAAAGTCAAAAAACAATAGGTGCTGGTGTGGATGCAGAAAGAAAGGAACATTTATACACTGTTGGTGGGAATGCAAATTAGTACAACATCTGTGGAAAACAGTATGGAGATTCCTCAAGGAAATAAACGCAGACTTACCTTTTCATTCAGCAATCCCACTACTGGGTATCTACGCAAAGGAAATGAAGTCATTATATCAAAAACACACCTGCTCTGGAATATTTATCACAGCACAATTCACAGTTACAAAGATGTGGAATCAACCTAAGTGCCCATCAATTCTTGAGGGGATAAGGAAAATGTGGTATACGTATACCATGGAATACTACTCAGCCATAAAAAGGAATGAAATAGTGTCTTTTGCAGCAACTTAAATGGAACTGGAGACCATTATCCTAAGTGAAATATCTCAGGAATGGAAAAACAAACACCACATCTATTCACCAAAATTGGCAGCTAAATAGACACACACAAGCACAAAGAGTTGTAAAAGAATATTGGAAACTAAGAAGGGGGAAGGGTGGGAGAGGATGAGAGGTAAAAACTATCAGGTACAATGAACATATTATGGTGATGGGCACAACTTAAGTATTATACAAGGTATCCATGTAACAAAAACATTTGTACCCCCTTAATATTTTGAAATAAAAATTTTAGAAAGAAATAAATAAAAGTAGGATGGTATTAAGCAAATATAATAAAATGTTACATCTGGCTTATAGGTACATGGGAGTTTATTATTTCCTGCAATATTCTGAATGTTTAAAATATTTCCTAAAGAAACAAAAGGAAGACAAAAACCAAAGATGCTCCTTCCCTTCAGTCCTGATGCCCTGGCCCTGTGGGAATGGAGGGAATGAGGCTTCCAACATTCTCGCACACGGAGAGATGCCTAACAAGCACGAGAGCCATCCACCTAACGTGGGACCAGGGCAGGGCTGCAATTAAGCTTTCATCTGCCTGCAAGGTCAAGCACAGCAAATTACAACGGCTCCTCAGATTCAGATAGGGTCTTTGTATAATCCATAATTAGAGGTAATTAACAAATATCACATACATCTTGTAAATGTCTCTGCATAACGTGTCTGAAAAATTCAAAATGATTATTTGCATCTCTCATAGATTACTTTTCCCATTCTATGGTAATTAATCATAAGGAATTGGTTAAACTGATGAAATCTTGCCATTCTTTAACTTGGTCCATCTTGTTTCTGAAATTATGGTTAAACATGAGATACACAGGGATTTTCAGATAGTGTTTCTTTTCCTTTCATGAACCATAACATAGAATTTTCAAAATCTTAAATTCTAAATTACAGTAAAGTTTATTAGGCTTTTTTTTTTATTCACAGTCCTATTTCTTCATCAAAAAGTCATGAAGAAGACCTCAGGCATTAGCAAATTCAATCCTGGTCAGATGAATAGTTCTCTGTTATTGAGTTTTTGACAGTGGGAAATGCTTAAACTCAACTTAACATTCCCATGATGGGAAATTCACTATTTCACAAAGTAATCAATAAAAATAACTACCATACATGGAATATTAATTCTATGTCCAGCACAGAGCTTGGGGCTTTATAAACAGCAGCTCATGGAATCTTCTCAGAGATACACTAAGCTAGGTGTTATAATAATCCTTATTTTAGAGATAAGAAATGTTGGACTTAGAAAGACTATGGAGGCTGTCCCAGGTTGTATAGCCCACCAGTGTAAAAGCTAGAATCCATCCTGGGTTGATCTGATTGCAAAGTTCGTGTTCCTAAAAGTTGGATTCCTAAAAGTTGGGTCAAAGCTACTTCCTTCTGACTTCAATGCACTTGGCTGGTCTTTTATTAGCTCCCTGGACACATCAGATTTACTTCTCCTACCCAAGCTTTAATGTCTTCCCTTATTCTGTACTTTTCAAAAATTTTTCAAGTGAGAAATTTTCTTGACACTTTAGTCTTCTGGCCTCCCTCCCTCAAACATTCCCCAATCCACCATGCCCTTGGCCAACAGAACAATTTATGCTTCTAGATATGTTTAAAAATTGACTGGAACAAAAGCAATATCTCAACCTTTCTTGGTAATTTGATTTTGTTTGTTTGAGCTCAAAGGCAGGGTTTTATTCTCATTGATATACTGCTCTTCTGTGCGTTTTGCCAGCCCTGCATTCATTCCCCCTTCTGAAAAGCACCTCGACTGTGTTGCTGGAAAACTGCCTGCACCCACACCGGATATGGTCTTGCTGGGATTGTTATTCAAGGAGGCCACCTTGGAGGTGGGCATGGAAGGCTCTCTCCTGGGAATGTGATCCTTGAGCACAGGACGTGGCTTGGGGGAGCTGATGCATCCAAGGGGAAGAGCCTGCAAGAAGCATTTTACATGTTTCTTCAACCTAGATCCTCAGAGCTATCTTCTCCAATCCTAGTGCTTGGTCCTCATATCCTTCCTTCCAATAATCTCAGTTTACTGGGTTATTCACTCATTTACCTACTCAAACTCCATTCAATGACTTCCTACCATGTGCCAGTACTGGAGACCCCTTCCAAGCCAGAAACATTCCTTAGGAAGAGCCGTTCAAATAGCTTCATATATGCCAAATAAAAGCAGCATGTAATAGGTACTTACCATTTTATCCAGAAGAGTATGGGCGAAACTTTTGTCAAAAGCTTTGCTTGAAATCAGATCTCCTTATAAAGCAAAGAACTTCTCCTCACAAGAGGAAGGAAGGAAGAAAAAACAGGGAGGGAGGGAGAGAAGAAGGAACGGAGGCAGGAAGGCCTTCTTGATACTCTGTTTTAACCTTTGCTCTAATAGCCAGATAGATAGAAAATGGATGGCTAGACAGAGATATGTATACATGTATATGTACTCATATATGTATTTTATGTAGAATATATAAAATTCATGTTCTCTTTTACAAATGGTATTTGAGATAAATATCATAACAGGCATAGTTAGGTAGTTAGCCTGCCAATTTCTAGTTAGGTATTTCTAATTGAAAAGCACCTTTATATTGGATGTTTACCAAAGAACAATATGTTTCTACCATACCTCACTTAGCATCATGACTAACATTTATTCAGTCAGCCTAGGCTTATTATGCACTTCAGGAGCCATTTCTGATGCAATTATACTACACTTTAGATATACCTACATTTCTACCATCTAGGATTAAATCCTTTCTAGTTTCGTATTTTTTCTGATGGGTGTAAATTGATTTCTGTTTTACTCTGGCTCCTTTTACGCAGTCTCTATGTTCCATACCTAATAATTTTGTTTAATGGAAAATGTCTCCCTGAAGCTTAGATATACTGGGGTGAGTAAGGAGATGGGAACCCCAGAACTGACAGTAAACGCACCTGGTCCCCGAACTTGCCTCTATCTCTGTTTTCTGTGTCACCTCAGATAAATAACTTAACGTCTCTGGATCAGGGTTCTTCATTCACTAGATCTCAAACTAATCCATATGTTTGAATGTTCCTATTGCTATGTTTTGCCTCTGATCTATTGAACCAAAAATCCTGTGGCACATACACGGAATTCTTTTACCATTAAGAATGTAGTTCTTCAAAATGTTGTTCCTCTGCCTGGAAAATTGCTCCCTCATTCTTGGCCAATTTGTCACATGCCCTCCAAGACCCTATATAGTTGCCTTCCCATCCAGGAAGTCCTCATGATCCTCCATCATTATTAATAAGTATCCATGAAGTCTCAATGTGGGGTATATTACATTACCAATTGATAGCAATTCTTAAATCCCTGGCCTTTCACTGCTTGGGTTGACAACATGGACACTGACCAGCCTCTCCTTGGGATTTTTGTCTGAGATATGCAGCCAAAGTTGTCAAGGAATTGATGAGGGTAAGTCCCATCCTCACAGCTGCCTGCTTTGCCCCTCAGCTTCAGGGTCTGGTCTTCAACTTCCAGCAGCTCGTCCTAGATGGTTTCCTCACCATCTAGATTTTGGGTTTGTGCTTTTCTGTCTCCTGCCTATAATATGTAGATTCTGTGATTATTGCTTGCAACTAAGGCTCTCTGTTTCTGTCTCTCAAGCAAGCATCATCTATTTAGGCAACAGCATTTTTATTAGTTCCCTCTCCTCAAGGAATATTGTGCAATATATTGAAAATCCAAAACTCCAAACTCAAAACCCGTGACTACCATATTTGCAAACTGATTCTGGCCCTGCAGTTCACTCAGATGTCCTAGCCGACACCTGGACATCCTTCTTCCCTGCTCCCTCATATCCAATCTATTCTTGTCCTGATCAAGGCCACCATTGTCTCTCACCTCCTAATGGTCTTCCTGCCACCGGTCCTGCTGTCCCACATCGCAAACAGAGTAATCTAAGATGTGAGTTTGATCTTGCCACCCTAAAACCTGCCAGGAGCCTCTCATTGCTCCAAGAATAAAGTGCAAATTGGTTAGTGAAGGAAACAAGGCCATCACAATGTGGCCCCTGCCTACCTCTCCTGCTTCTCTCAAGGGGACTCACCCACCAATCTTGCTGAACCACTGTGTTTTTCTATATGTTCTCTAGCATGTAGTTCTTTACATATGCTCTTCCCTCTACCTGGTAAGCTTTCCCCATTCCCATTCTTTTGCTGAGCACTTATATTTGCCCTTTGCTGCCCAACCTAGGTGCCATTTCATCCAAGAAGCCTTTGCTGGCACTCTCTTCTCAACTCCCACCAAGGGGTATGATGCCTCCTCTCTGTGGTCCTTGAGCTTCCATCATCATTCATCATGCTTTGTTATTACTATTGACTGATTTTATGTTCCACTATAAGCTCTTTAAAGACAGAAACTATATATATCTGCTTTGATCCTGTTTGCATGGTTCAATAACTGGCAGATATTTGGCACTGGATAAATATTTATTGAATAAAGTAAGATCAGTATGCCTTTCATTAGCCAAAGGTTTTTGGTGTATTTAATATCCAAAATGGCGGCCTGGTCAGAACATTACTTGAAAAATAAATACTCTATAAAGGATAGGTAAAATTTAGTTCTCAGGCTTCTAGGAAAAGTATGAAGCTCTGAAACCACTATACCTACCTATTTAGATAAATATTATAAGATATGAGTAGTACTCTGTTTTTAAAATAGAGACCCTCTTTCTTTCCTTTGTATAAGGCATAATGGAATCCATTTCTACTTCTGAAAATAAGAAAGAGAACACATTTATTTCCAAGTTAATAGAACTTTCTGTGGAGGTAGTTTTAGCAGCCATAATTTGACTCAGAGTATATCTGAATCCTGGTGATAATATATAACACTATAACAGGTTTGTTCTTTCAGAGTAATGTGGGACTCAGCAAAATTTATAACACGGACATAAAATGATATAGATTTCAAAGACTCTTTCCTGGATATGGATTTCAAAGGCCACAAACAAAATATGTTTTCTTTTTCTCTATTTCTGTTTGTCTTCCGAAATAACTTATGAAGGATTGCTCCAAGATATCATCCTCTCTGCCATCTTAGGGACTATTAAGAGACAGTATACCTTGACACAGTGCAGAATGGAAGGCGCATTTGAGAACATTGCAAATTACCTGGGACTAATACCAATTCCTTCAGAGGACAAATTTTGGGGGGATCTGAGTCATAAAGACTGGCTGCCCAGCTCTCTTCCCAATCATCTGAATGACCAGCATTTGGATCTCAGTTCATTTAGCAGGATAGGAACCTCATTAAATGCTATGTGTGCAAAAGGTCAATAATTCCTCAGACTGAAAAAAGGAAAAAAGAGATGTCCCTTTAGCAAAGCAACCAAAAAAAAACACCGTAAACAAGAAAGTGTGTACTAAACAAGAAAGTGTGGAGAAGTACTTGCTGGAAGCAGATACACAGCAAAACACCACCACCGCAAAGAAAGATTCTCTGTCATCCATCATGGCCTGAAAGTAGGTCTTCAGCCTAACGAATGTTTTGATTAGTTAGAGATTTAGCACCTATTCAGATTTCCAATTTTCAAACAAATAGAGTAAAATTAAATAAACTCAAAGTACCTTACTCTTTCTCTGGTACTTCAGAGTATTTCAGAACATGGCAGGAACTCAGAGAAATTCAACAAGTCAAATTATTCCTCCGTTCTTATCCTTTTTTCCCCTCCCCGAGATCAGGTTTCTGCAAAAATTCTGCCACCAGGAGCCTCGAAAAGTCAACTACACAGGGGCTCCATGTTGTCATTTAAAAAATGAGAGTGATAATATATTTTTTTGGCTAGAAGACTATAATGGTACAGGGAAATCCAGTTGTTGATTTCTATAACCAGTTATTTTTCCTGTGTAGAAGGATGCTAAGGTCTTTTACATTGCTGAATTCCTTAATGGAGTTGTTAGAAAATCGTACTGGGGAGACAACTTGTTCTGTTGTTGGATTAATTAATTCAGAGATAAAATCATTTTAAGTGCATTGAATTCAAGACAGGTGATTTTAAATGTGTTAAATTTTTTAGGTACTTTCTCAAATACAGTTCCTTCACCACATTGTTCTGATTGTTTTTACAATTAATATTCTGATACTAAACAATCCAGAATAGACACAATGGGCAAAAGACATTCCACAAAGGCTAAAAATAGAGTTCCTAAGAAGTATAAAAATGCTGGTTATTTTATGTTTTTCTGAAGAGAAGGTTGTAATATCCATCCAAGACTATTTCAAGCAGGACAGCACATTTATTATTAGCTACTGAAATTCAATTTTTTTCTAAAATTTTCCATATTAATGACAACTCTTAAGAATTATTCCCATTTAAGAGGTTAGGAGTCATTACACTTTATTATCTTCCATGTCAACAAATATTATTAGGAACTAGAAAATTAAATATTCAAGACATTTAATTCATTTATTTACAAATCCCAAGAATGAATTTATTCATGTTGTTCCATTTGAATTTACGCTTCATCAAGCATTAAAAAGCCTCACACCAAATGCCTTTCATAGTTTGACAAGTCTGTCAGCCTGGCTCCACTCATGTGCATGAATAGGTAAATCTGTAAAGACACAAGGTGAGCTTAAACAAAATCGTGGTTGCTTTCAAATGACTACACTAATCAATTCAATTGTGCTTTTGCTGAAACACTTCCTCCTTAAAGAACTCTGGAATCTCACGTCCCCTCTGGCCAGAATAGTTAACAAATTCTCCTTCCACAGTATGTCAAGCCCAAATTACCCAAAACTTTGCCATTCATTTTGTCTTTTCTTTTCAAATCTATGGGTGATTTCTCTAAAATAAGCCACTAAAAAGAGGCACACAAAGCAAGGCTGGGATCTTCCAAAATAGGTGAGTATCTAAATCACTGAATTATCTTTGATTTATGGAAAGGTTGACATGGCAGTGTCAATTTATATGGTATTTCTAAATTTGGTCTTGTTGAGCGGGTTGGAGCCCTGCAAGGCACAAATTCTCGTTGGCAGCCGAGATGTTTTTGAAGCAACATATTAGGGCCAGACTGCATCAAATACAAAAGGAGAACGCTGAACTGTCACTGTTTCTAACTAAATTGCTGAGTAATCCTCTGAATAATTTAAGCCACTAGATTGCCCTAGTAAAGCAGAGAGTAGTAAAATGATGATTTAAAAGTAGCAAATGTTTTCTTAACAGTAGACAGTAAAGAGTACTTCAAGAACAATCTGTATTCTCACATTTAAAACTAAGAACTGAAAAGAAAGACCTTAGTGAAGAGGAAAAATCAAAATGAAGACAGATTAACTGTCAATGGAGATGAGAAGCTTTGGGAAATGCTTAAGAGGTTCTCAAAGACTTATTAAAGTTGAGCATGCAGATTATACGAAAAACCTGAAAATATTCAGGCAAAGAAGGAAGGAAAGTGTAGATAAATAATAGGAGATTTCAGGACAATTGATTTTTCAGTATGTTTTTCCCTAAATATGCCATCAGGAATGCTAGTGATTATTCTCTGAAACTAAGCTTACGAATGGCCCACTTTGATGTCCTAATGTCTTATTCCCTCATGACATGTACTAGATGAATTTCTGAAAAGCTCCCTTACACATCAAACATATAGGGAAGATGTGACACCAAAAGACAGATCTGAGGGGAAATTAGACCTGTAGCTATGGCAACCAGAGTAATCAAGCAGCACATTTTCTGAGTTGAGTTGGGAATAAGAAAGATTCAAAACATTATTGGAGGGGGTAGGATTCTTTCCTAACTCACTATGGGGTGATTGGTGGTGGCAAAGAGAAGATTTTGATGGATTTGTGTTCAGTGAGAGAGTCAAGATTATTGTACCAAAACTAACATAGGATTTTAGCACATTAGGCAGCCCACATGCACCCATCAACATAAGTTGCAAAATCACGTGTTTTTTCAAACAAGGAGAATGTTCAAACTGTAAAGCCTCCATGAAAAACAGAAAATATTAGGGAAATGTAAATCTTGGCAAAAAGGATATTCTGCTAAAACCAAAGGGAAGGGGAGCTCTAGTATTCATGTATATAATCCGTCACTCTACGTGTATACCTGAGGCATCTGCAATTGTGGGCCAATTCATCCAATCAAAATGAGGGCTGTCTCAATGGGAGAATGACCAGAAGGTGACCAGCAGCCTGACCGAAGAAATCTCTATGTGACTGTATAGAGGCACAGGACCCTCCCCTGGCACCCTCTTCTAGTCTGAAGGAGCATGCTCTCCCCTTCTCCACTGCCAAGTTCTTCTGCAACATGGGTCCCTACTCACAGGAATCTGTTATATATTTAAATTCTTGGGTCATAACCCCGATGGTTCTTATTCATTACATTTGTGGTAGAACCTAAGAATCTTTATTTTTGACTTGATTTGTAGATGATTTTAGACAGAGAGTGCTTGGACTTCAATTTGAATAACACTGGCCTAAGGAAACCATTCTACCTTCTGGGAAGTATGCACCCTTGGAAGGTCCAGATAATATCAGGCAGAGTCTACTTCTTCCAGGCTTGGGGTGGAGGAAGCAACAGGAAAAAAGACAAACATTTACTTTCAAAAATAAAAGCTAATTAACATATGGAATAAGGGTTAAATCTTAAGTCCTGATATTTAGATCACCTCAAACTGAGCATGGAAAAACTAGACATCTCATGCAATTAGTCATGGCGATTGTCTGTGAGAGGTTCCTATCTGATAAAATGGTAGTGGAAATGAACAAGGGGATTATATCTGGTCTTAAGAAAGCTGGCCTTGGCACCAAAACCATTCCTAGTAGAAAGTGTTCATATACACAATGGCCAAGTGGATTACTTATCTTTCTATATAAAGAAATTATCTTTGGAAATGAGACTGAATTCTAAACTAGGGTATTCTGTTATGGTCATAGCATGACCAATGGAAACAAAGAGAATCCCATAATGTTGGAAAGATGAGAGATCCAAAAATAAGTGTTTTCACTCTATTATTAAATATCAATCAAAGGGAACTGTCTTGGTTTAAATCTCACATTGCAATTATTTGACTTTTACTTTAATTATGTTAAGGAAACCTGTGGCTATCTGACATGTTTCAAGTGGAAAAAAATTAAATGGATTTGTTCATGGGAATTTCACACCATGGAAACAGTGGCAGTTAGGTATACAACTGTTAAATTATAGAAAGTCAATAAAATTTTAATTCATGCATTCATATTTCTAAATACTCTAGGATAATAGCTTATTTGGCTGAATCTAATGGAAAAACATGACTATCCACCACTCAATGAATTGTTTTTGTTAAATATGACTTTCCCTGTAACAGATCTTAACTCTTATTTCTGAAGCACTGAGAAGAAACAGAGAAACGTGTAAGAACAGTTAAAAATTGAGAGCTTTTTAAATACAAGGGATTATCCCTTTCTCTTTTTTGATGGATTAATTATTGTTGCCCTGTGCTCCAGGCAGTATTATTCTACAATCTTAGATTCTGAACTCCTAGAAAATTGATATTTTATCCTAGCCTAACATTTTATCGTAAAGGGCTCATAAGAAATATATTCTAATGATCAAAATACCCCAGACTGGTTTCCATTCCATAGCTCTGATCTAGATAAATCCTACACCAGACAATTTGAGGAGAAGTAAATATACAGCAACCATCAACTTTGGCCATCAGTGGATTGTCTCACTTAGCTGTTTTCTGCTGTTTCCTACGTCTTACTTTAAAGACAGGCGATCTTGCTAGTTCATCTACACAACAAGGTCACTAGCTGTAGAGAAGACTAGTTGACATTTTCCAAAGTGCATTGATACCTCTTTTGCCATTTACTCTAAAGCACTAGTCTAAGGCAGCTAAAACAGAAAGTATTATTCATAGTGGAAACAGAGGGGACTTAGAGAAAACTTCTTTAGAAGAGATATGCTCTGTATAGCTACTGATGGTAGAACTGGGTCTAGAACTCAGATCTCTTGACTCCCTCGCAGCCCTGTGAACTCTGGCCAAGTCTATTATTTCCCCCTTTGACTGTGTTCTGTTATGAAAGCCTCCTGTCCCTAGGGTTCATCATCAAACACTTAATGAACATCTATTTTGTACCAGACACATAGTTCTAAGACTTCTTCTTGTTTTCAAATTCCTCTAAGAGGGCCATAGTATCCTTATCTGTGCAAAGAAAGGATGGACTAGATTCTAAGTTTTTTTTTTTTTCCAAGCTGAGACTAACCATATGGTTGTTTCTCAGTATATAAAAAGAAGAAGGAGGAAGATACAAGCCCAGGTCATAATCAAAAAGTTCACCCGGTTGATTCCCATTTTTATTTGCAGAGAATTTGAAAGACCTGGGCACCCTCACTTATTTTGGGTGAGTTAATAACTTCTACATTATATGAAAAGCTAGATTGCTTAATGATATGTCATAATAAAGGGCTGTAATAACTAGAGGGTGCTTGCTTGGTCTGACCATTTGTCATGCTGTTGACTTAAAATCATTTATTTCACGTAGTCACTATGTTACCGCCCAGGTTTGCACTTGTCTTGTTACATAAATCAATGGTTGAAATGGGAACGAGATCACAGTTCTATTAATTGCAATTATCCTATACATTTCAAACAAAAAAACAGTTGTAATCTAGTCTCTATCTGGCCTGCCTCTTCTAAATCTGCGGTCCCCAACCCCTGGTACTGGCTCCTGGCCTGTTAGGAACTGGGCCGCACAGTAGATGGTGAGTGGCAGGGTAGCCAGCAAAATTTCATCTGTATTTACAGCCACTGCCCCATTGCTCGCATCACCGCCTGAGCTCCCCCTCCTGTCAGATCAGCAGTGGCTCCTAGATTCTCACATGAGTATGAACCCTACTGTAAACTGTGCATGTGAGGGATCTAGGTTGCACACTCCTTATGAGAATCTAATGCCTGATGATCTGAGGTGGAGCTGAGGTGGTGAAGCTAGCCCTGGGGAGAGGCTGCAAATGCAGATTATCATTAGCAGAGAGGTTTGACTGCACAGAGACCATGATAAATCAATTGCTTGCAGACTCATATCAAAACCCTATCAGTGAGTGGCAAGTGACAATTAAGCTGCATCTGGTGGCAGGCTTTACAGTGGCAAGTGAGCATCTTACTTCAATTGTACAGCTGCATCTGGTGGCAGGTTTTACATCAGAATCTGACACTTACTTTAGTCCACACATGGCCTGCCCATTATTTTATTTACAACTTCTGTCCACACCTCTTTCCCACACTGTGCACTTGTCTCAGTCACAGTTTTGTAAGTCCACAAGCTAACACTAGCAAAAATGAGTAAAAAACAAACGTTGCCGGAGATATTCTTTGAAAAGGGGAGAAGACCCAACAATGAGACAGTAGAAGACTCTAAGACTGCCAACAAAATGAAAGCTGCATTTAAAAAAAATACCAAGAGTCCTACTTAAATTACATGCTCATTGCAAGAGGTGATTCATATTCTCTAAGCCCACCTTCTATAATACGTGGCAACTGGCTATTCAATGAAGTCGTGAAACCTTCAAAGCTGCTTCGCCACGTGGAGACCAAGCACCCTGCATTAAAAGACAAGCCCTTGAAGTTTTTAAAAAGGAAAAAAACATGAACACGAAGAATAGAAGCAATTATTGAAGGCCACCACTTCATCAAATGTGTCTACACCGAGAGCATCATTCTTAGTGGCTAACCACATTGCTAAAGCTAAGAATCCCTTTACCATTGGTGAAGAGTTGATTCTACCTGCTGCTAAGGACACTCGCCCTGAACTTTTAGGAGAGGCTGCAGTTCAAAAGATGGTACATGTTCCTCTTTTGGCTAGCACCATAACTACACAAAGTGATGAAATAGCATCTGTGCAAAGAAAGGATGGACTAGATTCTCTCTAAGTTTTTTTTTTTTTTCCAAGCTGAGACTAACCATATGGTTGTTTCTCAGTATATAAAAAGATATTGAGGCACAATTGTTAGAGAGGATTAGTAAGTCACTGTGGTATGCAATCCAGGCTGACGTGTCTACTGATATTGATAATAAGGCAACAATGCTTGTTTACATGCAATATTTTTTTGAGAAGGATATCGATGAGGATATGTTATGTGCACTTTTGTTGCTAACCAACACTACAACTTCAGAACTATTCAAGTCTTTGTATGATTACATATCAGGAAAACTAAATTGGTCATTTTGTGTGGGTATATGCATGGATGGAGTGGCTGCCATGACTGGATGTCTTTCTGGTTTCACTGCTTGAGTTAAGGAGGTTGCTTCTGAATGTGAGTCTATGCATTGTGTCATCCATACAGAAACGTTGGTTAGCCAAAAAATGTCACCTGAGCTTTTAAACAATGTTTTGCAGGATGCGATTAAAATTATCAACCACATTAAAGTACATGCCCTTAATTCACACCTGTTCATGCAGCTCTGTGAGGAGATGGACACAGAGCACGTGTCTTCTTTTGTACACAGAAGTGAAATGGCTTTCTAAAGGTAGAGCACTTCCCAGCGTTTTTGAGTTACGAGAGCCACTCCAGAGATTTCCTTTAGAAAAACAGTCCCCACTGGTAGCACATTTCAGTGACAGAATGGGTCACAAAACTTGCTTACTTGTGGGACATATTCAACCTGCTTAACAAACTCAATCTGTCACTTCAAGAGAGAATGACAACTGTGCTCAAGCCAGCAGATAAAGTGGCTGCATTCAAAGTCAAACTGGAATTATGGGGGCAACGAGTGAACATTGGGATTTTTAACACATTTCAAACATTAGCAGAGATTTTGAAAAAGATGGAGCCAGGGCCTTCTTTCTCCCAGCTGGTGCATGATCACCTATGTCAGCTTTCAAAACAGTTTGAGCATTACTTTCCAACCACAAAAGACCCCCAAACTGGGATGGAATGGATTCGCGACCCATTTGTGAATAAGCCAGGTGAATTGACTTTGTCCGTGCTAGAAGAGGATCAACTGCTTGAGATCACAGATGATGGTGGCCTTAAAAGTATGTTTGAGACAATTTCAAATCTCCATATGTTCTGGACTAAAGTCAAGGTGGAATATCCTGAGATTGTTACAAAAGCACTGAAAAGCCTGCTTCCATTTCCTACCTCCTATCTTTGCGAAGCAGGGTTTTTGCCGTGACAGCAACCGAAACAAGATTATGGAGTAGACTGGATATAAGCAACACACTCAGAGTGTCACTGTCTCCCATCAGCCCCAGATGGGACCGTCTAGTTGCAGGAAAGCAAGCTCAGGGCTCCCACTGATTCTGCGTTACAGTGAGCTATATAATTATTTCATTATATATTACAACATAATAATAATAGAAATAAAGTGCACAAGAAATGTAATGTGCTTGAATCATCCAGAAACCATCCTCCCCTTACCCCATCCATGAAAAAATTGTCTTCCATGAAACTGGTCCCTGCCACAAAAATGGTTGGGAACTGCTAAATCTTTTCAGAATAAACTGCTTTGACATAGTGCAATTCTGATGATCACATCCATTTGTATGTAACAAGGAATATTAAAATATTTTTCCAATAAATTGCCAAAGAATAAAAGCCTTACTCCTATATATTTGCTACAGTGTAGGATTTGGTTTTAGAAGGTTCAGCTTGTTCTCTTATGAAGGTTTATTATCAAGCAGTCTTTACTTTGCTAAGTGCTTTCATCATTTGCCTTTCAATGGATTGCCTTTCACATAACCCAAGGAGGGAAGTAGAACAAAGTTGCAGATGAGGAAGCTGCAGTATTTACACAGGACTATGGTGAATGGCCTGAGGACTTGTGTCAGGCCAATCATAAAGACAGACATCAGAACCAGCACATTTGATTCTTGGTCCAGGTGTCTTTACCTTCCACAGTGCTGTGATTGCACCCAAAATGGGGTGGGTGTTACGCACTAAGCCACAGCAGTGTTAGCCTCTGGGCTGCGGCTCAGCGCTCTCGGCGAATGAACGGATTGCTCCTGTCCTTCTCTTCGCTGGTCTCACCGCGTCATCCAGCTGCTCACACGGTGAAGCTGGGCCATTGGTAAGATCCCAGTAAGACATTTAGGGTCTCCAGTAATTCCGGGGCTGTGGTACACGCTTAAACCCAACCACATGATAATCCAAATACTAAATCTGAAAAAATGTATAACTGCATCCAAGATTGTTTTCGGTTTTCTTGGAATAGCTACTCAGATACTTTCTTTCACACATTAAAAATTGCCCAAAGAACATTTTGGAGGGGTTCTCCTGCTTTGTAGGTACCCTAAGCATGTACCCATTGGGACATCAAAGTCAATCACTCGGAAGTTACCAGTAAAGAACACACACACACACACACACACACACACACACACGCACACACACCCCTCCTTGTCCTACCCATAACCAGTGTCCACAGAAGGGGTCTCTGACAAGCCAGGCCCACTTCAGGCCCAGTTCCTGAGGAGTCTGTTGTCAGATCTTTAAGGAAACACTTCCATGAACAAAATCACAATAAATGAAGTACTTCCCCGAGGAGCCATGTCGTCAATTCTGTTTCCTTCCACCAGGGCTAGAAGCTCGAGTGTTCTTCTCCCTGAGTCAGAATCATTTAACTCATAAATAATCCTGTCACAACTAGTGACATGCTCCACTAGAATCATTCAATGTTAATACAAGTATAAGTTTAGGAACTTTATGGAATCCAAACACAGCTTCCTTGCTGTGGGGCTGTGGGGCTAGCAGCCGTGGTAGAGAGAGGAGTCCTGAGCCCAATAACTTGATAACAAATATGCACCTTAAATTGTCAGTGGGAGGGGAAAACTCCCACGTGTCTGTTAACTCAGGAAATTTTCCTTCTGTCTGCAAGTGAGTCTTTAAGGGAACAATTTGCATTTCTGACCACAGTGGTGTCTCGAGCCAGAGACAAGATTTAAATTCCATATCAAACTTTACTTTGGCAACCGTATATTATCCTGTCCTAACTCTTCGATTAGACATTTAGTTATGAATCAATTTCCCTGGCAATTGTTAATTCTGCATGATGAAGGGGAGGCAGAGTAACGCACTAACGTGAGGCTGCCCTCGTTTGCTGCTCCGACATGCTCATAGAGACATGCAAATCATATGCCTGTTTATGGCGGCAGCCAGCCAGAATGGCCCGGTTATGTTTCGATGCAAAGTATAAACTTTAACAAAAATGATTCATGATTTACTATGGAAGAAATCTGGGGTGACAGCTAACTACTTTCTTTGTAAATAAGCAAGCTAATAACCGGGCAGCAAATGTAAATGATAGCCACTGTATATTTTTAAGCAGCTATAGTGTCTCTGCTAAAACAATACTTTATTCTAAATTATGTTTCATCCGAGACCAACAATATTGGGGATGAGTCATTAGCTTCTGTCCTCCTTTGCAAAGACCTGATTATGTGATGTCAATTCCAAAGACTTACCAGTTGTTAGAGCCCAGAGCTACTCGGAAGCCATCAGGATGCTTGACTTGCCAAAAAGAACCTTCCCCACAGGCCTGATGTTATCTGCCCCCATGAAGTTAAGCACTGTCAACTGGATGATCTGTTGAAATAGTAGGTTCTTAAAATTGGAGAACAGGGAATGAACCCATTACAACCTCCTGGGTCTACTGGCAGAGGGCAGGGTCTTGTAGGTTTGGGAAAGAAGGAAGATAGGTTTGACCCTGCCTGACTCCTACTAGCCACTCCTGTGCCCGTGCTTGGACCAGCTTCATCCCTTCCACCTCCTTCTCACCTCAGCTCCCTCCCTCACACATACACTCCTGCAAGCTAAACCTCGTGTGGGGTCCACGATTAATCCTGACCTGAGGATAAAAGGAGGAAAGAGTTGGCCCTAACTTTACCCTCTGAAAGGTAGCACCTTCTTCCACGATCTCTTTCCCTCCTAAAGCAAACTGATCTGATAGGATCTGATAGAGTCCAAAGACGGAAAGAGCCTGGACCTCAGAAAAACCAAATGGAGAAGAACTTCCATCTGCTCACACTGAAATTTACTTAAGCAAAGAACAAATGCGACCTGTGCTAATTCACTGAGATGGGATTTATTAATTGCTAACAAACTATAAAATAATGCACTTCTCTTTTCCTGGACCCCCACCAAGCACCATCATTTAGCTGGCATGACATATGTACTGTCATTTCAAAAACCATCCTACCCTTTACAATCTTCCTCAATCATTAATCTTCCTGTTACTTCTGGCAGCTCTCCACCACCCATTGAAATGTTGGCCATCGCTCCACCGTGTGATGGGGTCAGTAAGAAATGAAATGAATCAAAGCTTCTGGCTGTGGCCCAGCAAGTCTGTTGCAAGTACAGCGAGTCTTAATTGATGGAGGCACTTATTGAGTCTCTAAATTAAAATATTCTATTTGAGCCACATGACATCCTAGATCAGCCTGACCTCTCTCTGGAGCTCAGAGGTGGTGACATCAGAATAGAGCAGGCAGTGGATAAGTGCCTCTCTTCTGTAATTAAGGTCCTTCCTCACTCTCCAGGGAATGATGCCAAAGCTGTGACTTGAGACACAGGGCAGATAAAATTTTAATTGCAAACATGTAGGAGGAGGCACAAGGTATTAGCTGCACTGCTCGTCTTACTCAGACTTCAAGAAGGTGGCATCTAAGGGTTGATGGCTCTATTAGCATTCTGACTGCGCCTTCCAAGCCTGTAATGTTTCCAGAACTCTCTCCCTAAACACACAGTTAAGAAGAGAAAAAGGTGCCCAGTAGATAACAGCAATGAGGCTCGCAAAAGGTGATAATTTATAGGATTAGGCATGTGTTATCTATGCAAAGTCACTATTATTAAGCTTGTTACGTTAAGCCTGGCTGGGCTGAATGCTTATTACCTAATTCTATCAAGCACAGAGCACCCCACTCCCCAAAAAGTCATACGTTGTCTTAAATTTGTTCCCTTCAAAAATGTCCAGAAGATACTTGCTGGGCTAATCTGCAAATGTGTTATCTTTTAGTATATCAATAGGTGGTTGAGGAACTGGAGATGCAACTCTGAAAAGGCAGAGGAGAAATTTTTGGTACAGCTCTGCCGGCCCCTTCACCGTTGGCTTAGGATTGGTATCAGCTATTCCAACAGCACCCACTGGCTATTCCCTGTGCCCCACCCTCATATCACTGTGGTCACACTTTTCCACCCTGGTATCACTGTGATCACACATTTCCTCTCAATACACTAAAGATGTCAAATACATGTCATTTGAGTAGACACTGTCTCCACCCATGACCCGGGCAGCTAATCAATTTCAGCTCTTTTTCTCAACCAGGTTCTCCAGATGGCCACTACTAATTGACCAAGGTTGTTAGAAGTGATGAAACCAATTGTTCATCCAGGTACTAAATATTGTATTTATTTTTCTGCTAATAACTGCTTGGGGTGAACCCACTAGCCGCAACCTCCCTGCCCACCCCCAGATTCCTCCCATAGTCTGTTCGGGAAGTCAGGTCGACCTGGGCTCAATGCACCTTCTTTACTCTCTAGCTATGGATCCTTAGAGAACTCACCTGACCCTGCTGGTTCTCTGTTGTATCATGTATAGGAAATGATGAAATTTCTCTCACAGTGTGATTAGGAGGATTAAATAAGATAACATGTATGAAAATACTTGACACAATATCTGGCACACAGCACATGCTCAACAAACATAGATTCATTTCATTTTCCAGTATGGAAAACATTGAGATGCCACCCAGGACAAAGAGAACTTGGACTCTGTTTTTATTTTTCTCTTACTCCCCCACTGTGCTGCATTTATTAAGAAACATAGACTTTGTGGCATGATTCACAGTTAGAAACGTGATTAACATTAGTGAAAATATGCAGACACACATGTGAAAAGATTTTTCAAAATATTGATTTTTGTTCCCAACATTGGCAGAAAAAGTTTGTATAAGCTATAGGATTTCATACATTGCGAAAATGATCTTAAAAGTTTCTGCATTTTTTCATAGAAGTTAAGAGGTTAGGAAACAGAGGCTAGAATCTTTGACAAATCTTAATTTACATAAACCATCCTGAGAAAAAACTAAGAGATGAAGAAGATTTCTCTTGTTTTCCCTGAACAATAATAAGAATTTAGACTCTGAAGAATTCTGCCTGGAGAGCCCTGGGTGCTGGATAAGTACAACAGGTTATCAAAGTCCAGCTTTGAAATGGGAAGAGAAGTAGCAAGCCCTCAGGTGTGGCTCTGGGGCTATGACACAGCAAGACTGAGAGCCTTGAACAACAGATGATGTCAGCAGCCTTCTACCAGTGAAAAATCCCAGCACCACAGAGGAGACCCATGAGATTGGAGTGAGCCAGGAGGGTTGAGACCTGGGAATACCCATTGCTGTCTGGTAGGAATGTTAGAGAACTAGGTCTGGGGGCCACTTCAGTGGCTCCCCATAGCCTGTAAGATAAAATCCACACTTGCAATTATGACCTGCAAGGCCCTCCACAGCCTCACCCCTCCATTCTCTCTAGTGTCGTCTCTTACTGCTCTGCCTTATACCGTAGCTCCACACGTCTTATAACTCCATGCATCCCATGGTATTCCTCTATCATGGGCCTCTGCCCCTGCTGTGCGCATGCTTCCTCGCTCCCTCCCTTCTATCACCTCCTCTAATTCTCCTGCTTGGCTCATTATCTTTTAAAACTCGGCAACCCCAGAACATCTCCCACAAGCTGTGTTGCATATGCCCCACACGTGTTACATATGTGTTACACAGGCCCCACAACATGCCGAGCATTAGCTCCTTCTTTGCACTTGCCACCCTGCTTTATAAATGTCCATCTCTGAATCTGTCTTCCAGTCTAGACTATAAGCATCAAGAGGACAAGAGCCATTCCTGTGCCTTTCACCGTTGTATGTATCTCCGGTGCCTAGCATTGTGCCTGGTGCAGAGTAGTGTAGAAATGTTACTGGATGAAGGAATAAATGAATGAATGAATGAAGTGGGAAAGGGAGGGAAACCATCCCTTACAGACCACCTAAGATCCACACTGAAATAATAGGAGCCCTGGCCAACCACACCCATAGATGCAGAATTGCTCAGGTGACTGCATGTTGTAAAGTCTTAAGACTAAGGTTTCCAGGGTCACCACAGCAGAGCTCTCACCCCAGACAGGGGCAACTGACCCATTTAGGCATGAGTATGATCCAGTGTCTTTTCCCAGAGATCAACTTGAAGTTACATTTTTTAAATATCACTTTCACTATGGAATCCCCAATGCTCAAACACTAATAGCATTAGACGGTTTGTCACTTCAGTCAACAGAAGCTGTGAAGCTATACCCACCACAGCCGCAGTTCCCCAACAAGCCTGACAGCACTGAGCTGATAAGAAGTGACAGGAAACATCACTAGCATACGCATGCCACCCACTCTTGGTGCTGGGTGAGATTTAGCTAAAAGGCCTTTTGGAAGGAGGAAAGAATGGTTTTTTTCCAAAATTTGTGGTTACAATCAGGTGCCAACTGCTCTCCAGACACCATTGTGATACAAACAACATTAAATGATGTAGTATTTTCCTTGAGTGATTGAACTAATTACTCTTTTTTATTAATTGATACAGAATAGATGTACATGTTTTGGGGGTGCATGTGACAACTTCACACATTCATATAATCAAATCAGGGTAATTGTGATATCCATCACCTTAAATATTTATCTTTTCTTTATATTAAGAACATTCAAATTATCCTCTTTTAGCTTTTGAAATATATAATAGATTAGTGTTAAGTACAGATATCCTACTGATCTATTGAATATCAAATCTTATTTCTTCTATCTAACTATAAATTTTTATCCATTAATTAACCTCTCTTCATGAACCCATTACTCTTTTCTCCCTACCATAACAACAAATATGTTGCAAATGTCCAACTCACCTTACAACCTTGCTTTTCAAGGAACAAGTTTATCAGTTACTTATATCACCTTAGAGTCAATAGAGGAGAGAAGAAATAGAAGAATGTCTAGTTTATGGCCCCTCGATAGCTTATTAATTCAACTTATTTGCTGTAATATGTACTTTCTTCCATTATACACTTAGCAAATATTTGCTGAGTGCCCACCTAATGCAAAACTTGGTGCTAGGCTTGGGGCACACTGGTCAACAGGTAAAAGGGAAAACAGGACTGGAGGGTAAACTGATAGCTAAAATTAAAGCAGATGGTCTCCTAAGAGGAATTGGCACTTGGGAATTTTTCAGTGGCTGGTATTCCCTTTAACTCTGTGGTTCCAAACCAGACTTGTAACATTTGTGAAGCTAAATGCCAAGTTCATGTTCTATCTATCTGAAGAGATGAAGAAGTATCTCTTGATAACATGGAGAACTCTTTCCTCAAGATGCAGCAAGAATTGGTTCATTTATTAATGAAAGATACAACATCCTCAGGATGTCTGGAACTCTGGTCCAGAACATTCTGATACAAAAACTAGGAGAAGTGAAAAGGTAATGAATGACCTTCATGCTCTTAAAAGAAAATCGCAATAACAAAAAATGTTAGAAAGTTAAATAGTTAAATGAATAATTAATGTGTAATAAAATTAATAGTAATTAATAGCAAAGTGATGTTTCATCTCAACACCTGGCACCAGATGTCATCTTAGGGAAAGAATTAAAATTTCTGGGGAAATCATTTGTAATTAATTGAGTAGGTGGTGCAAGCCTAAGCATTCAAGATCAGGATGTCTGAGGAGGGTGAAAGAAAAGGAAAGGAATATATCTTTCTCCCAAGGGCGGGAGAGGTGAGAGAAGAGAGGAAATGGGAAAGATAGAAGTGAGACTAAGCACCAGGAGACATGCAAAGAGAGCCACCTGGAAGAAGGTTGGCTCCAGAGAATTTTCAGGAAAGAGAAATTCTAATATCGAAGATTATAGGTTTTGTGTACACATGTGGAATGTAGACCTCTCTACTACTCCTCTAAAACCTTCTATTGTCTATATTTCTTAAAATACTATCGGCCAGTAGAGTTTTCATGGAACTCAAAGAGTTTTAGATCCAATTACACTGAGAAGCATAGAAAATCATGAGTAGGAATGGAATCCTTAGAGGTAAACAAGATCAAGGGAATATAATCCCTGCAAAGAATTCAGTGAAATCTTGAACAGTTCCACAGACTCACAGGTAAGGGTTCGAGCCTGTTTTACCTAAATCTTGAGGAGTTGACTTCTAGGTTATTTTCAGCTTTATTGTATGTGATAATTCTTGCCTTTGGTGGTAATTAAAAGAAAAATTGAGACTATTTCTCAGATATTTATGGTCACTGGGATTTGGTACCAGAGACACAAATTGTAATGCATACACCTGTGGTATTGTAATCTTGTCAACATCTATGTCAACTTGTCTTCAGTCAAAATCTGCAATGTCATATTTCTTTCTTTGCAAAAAAATAAAAGTGTCTAGTCAAAAATAAAAACTTGTAATTATAAGTTCAATTGAGTCTTAATCAGTCAGACAGGTCAAGTAATGCTACATTTCCCCCCTAATCTGTCAGTGAGTACACATAAGTAATAGAGACAAATTATTTATAATACAAATCCATACAATTTGACCACAACATTCAAGTGGAACTTAAAATCAGCAATTGAAATAAACTTTAGTTTTTCATCTGCAAAATGAAGTTAATAAGAGTGAGACTTTAATAAGGTCTCTGCTTTAGTTCACAGTATTGTACCAATGTCAGTTTCCTGGTTTCAATAATGTACTGTAGTTATGTAAGATGCCATTATAGCCTGAAGGAAGGGTATGCAGAACCTCTCTGTACTATTTTTGCAACTTCTTGTGAATCTATAATTATTTTAAAATAAAAAGTTTAAAAGAAATGATGTTGTTAATAATATATTCCTCACAGGGTAGTGATGATTAGATGGTATAAAAAATGACAATATATTGTTAAATTGACAAAAGTGTACAATTATAGGTTGTTTAATGATCACTCCTATTCTCATTCTCTCAAAATAAATGTTCTAGTAACTTTTCCCAAGGTAATAACAGCTAACATATATGTAGCTCTTAACTGTGCCAGCCACCATTCTGAATTCTTTATGTTTATTACCTAATGTAAGTCTCTCAACAATTCTGAGAGAAGCTCCTTTTCGCAGATGAGGAAACTGAGGCTGAGAGGGATGAGACATTTGGTGAAAATCACACAGTTGGGTAGAACTGACTCACAAACCTGGGTCTAGGATTCCAGGGCTAGAGCTCTTAACTGCCACTTATAAGTCTCTCTTCCTGTATTCTCACCTCCCAGAAGTGTCAAAATGAAATAGATTAGGACTTGCATTCATTTCCTATTATTTCATAACAAGTCACTGCAAACTCAGTGGCTTAAGACAACATTCACTTATTATCTCATAGTCTGTAGGTCAGAAGTTGGGGCATGTGATGGCTGGGTTCTCTGCTCAAGTTCTTATGGGCTGAAATCAAGGTGTTGTCCAACCGTATTCTCCTCTGAGCTCAAGATCCTCCTCCAAGCTCTAGGGATTGTGGCAGAATTCAGGTCCTAGCAGTCGCAGAACTAAAGTCTCTGTTTCCTTACTGCCAGCCATGGGACATTCACACAACCTGCAGGCTGCCCTCAGTCCTTGCCATGTGGCCACCTCCATTGTGGAAGCCAACAATAGAGGCTCTCCCTCACCTGGAATCTCTCTCATATTGTAAATGTCTGTCTCCAGGAAAGACCCAGATTGTCTACCTAGGTCAAGACTACCCAGGATAATCTACCTTTCTTAAAAACAATGGTGCCACATAAATAACCTAATGACAATGTAAAATCCATCATAGCCATATTCTTGGGAATTACAGAGGTGGGAATGTTGGGAGCCATCTTAGGATTCTGCCTGCCCCAGGACTTTCTCTACTTTTCCAAAGTTTCCAACTTATCCTTCATCCTTGAAGGACTGGGATATAAAAAAGTAAAACACCATTTCAGATTAACCTCAAAATGCAATTAACTGATGCACTGAGTGCTTCCATACATACTACACGTTGAAGAGGTGGTTCTGAGGATTTCTGTTCCTAAGTTGTCCAATTTAATGTAGACTTTAATGCATGCTGGGAGTTAATAATGTCAGGGTTTTTTGTTTGTTTGCTGTCACATTTTGACTATAATAGAAATTCATATGATATAAAAAGAACATATCAAGGAACACATAGAATGATACTCTATCAAAATAACCAGGAGAATCCAGATCATGCTTCACACCTGGCCATGTGACTTGTCTACTATTCAGGACACTCACACCAGCAAAATTCTCTAAACAGAAAGTGTTTTCATGATTTTTCTGTCAGATCAATTGCTGACAAATGAAAGTATGTAGAGGTCAAAATTATTAAAGTGCCAAGATCCCCGGGGCTTACCTAAAAATGATGCAATCCATATATGACAAACCCACAGCCAACATCACACTGAATGTGGAAAAATAGAAAGCATTCCCACTTAAAACTGGAACCAGGCAAGGTTGCCCACTATCTCCACTTCTATTCAACATAGTGCTGGAAGTCCTTGCTAGAACAATTAGACAAGAAAGGGGAATTAATGGCGTCTAAATGGGGGCAGAAGGGATCCAACTCTCACTCCTTGGTGATGATATGATATTATATCTAGAAAACCCCAAGGATTCAATCAAGAGACTCCTGGAATTTATAAATGAATTCAGTAAAGTCTCAGGATACAAAATCAATACACACAAATCAGAGGCATTCATATACGCCAATAACAGTCAAACTGAGAACCAAATCAAAGACTCAATGCCTTTCACAATGGCAACAAAGAAAATAAAGTACCCAGGAATATATTTAACTAAGGAGGTAAAAGACCCCTACAGGGAGAACTATGAAACACTGCAGAAGGAAATAGCAGAGAATGTAAACAGGTGGAAAACCATACCATGCTCGTGGGTCGGCAGAATCAACATTGTTAAAATGTCTATACTACCCAAAGTGATCTACAGATTCAATGCAATCCCTATTAAAATACCAACATCATTTTTCATAGATATAGAAAAAATAATTTTACACTTCGTATGGAACCAGAGAAGGCCCCGTATAGCAAAAGCAATCCTAGGCAATAAGAACAAAATGGGAGGCATCAATTTACCAGACTTCTAACTATACTACAAGGCTACAGTAATTAAAACAGCTTAGTACTGGCACAAGAACATTGACTAGTGGAATAGAACTGAGAACCCACATATAAAAGCATCCTCATATAACCATCTAATCTTTGAGAAAGCAGACAAAACCATACACTGGGGAAAAGAATCCTTATTCAATAAATGGTGCTGGGAAAACTGGATAGCCACATGTAGACAACTGAAACATAATCCACACCTTTCACCTCTCACAAAAATCAACTCAAGGTGGGTAACGGACTTAAACCTAAGACGTGAAACTACAAGAATTCTAGAGGAAAATGTTGTATTTTCCTGGATAGAGCTGGAACCCATTCTACTAAGTGAAGTATCCCAAAAATGGAAAAATAAGAACCACATGTACTCACCATCAAATTGGTTTCACTGATCAACACTTAAGTGCACATACAGGAATAACATTCATCACGTGTTGGGCAGATGGGAGGAGGGAGACGGGAATGGGTATATACATACATAATGAGTGCTATGTGCACCGTCTGGGGGATGGACACACTTGAAGCTCTGACTCAGTGGGGAGGGGGAAGGCAAGGGCAATATATGTAACCTAAACATTTGTACCCCCGTAATATGCTGAAATAATAAAAAAAGTGTCAAGATCCCTAGGCCTCCCCCTCCACAGGAGTGAATAAAGAAAGTGGCACTGCCATATGCACCACCCACTTCTCCTGGTCCCACCCTGGGCATGGGAGCACCCCTGCTCTCCAGAAGAGGACATCGTACTAGACTGGTAGCTGGATTCATCGATGCACAATTAGGGAATGGGCAGAAAGACATAAGACCAAGAAGGAGGTAGAAACAGGAAAGTCTGAGACTAAGAAAGACCAAGCCAATCTGCATGATAAAAAACTTAAACAGAAAGGGGAGAAGAGAGAAAAATATGTGCAGGCTGAAAGCAAAAAAAACAGTTAAAGAATGAGCTACTTCAGAGAATATGGAATAAGAACTAGGCAGAAGCATATAAAATCTGTAAGAAATTTTATCTGAGAGTGCCAATTGGAGTATCATTGTATCTTTAAGAGACTGAAGTGAAAGATGGTAATTTTTTAGAGAAACAATTACTTTTGGCTATTTAGAGGTCAGACCACATGGATACTCTCTGGTGCCTGCATAAAATTTCCTCTAATTAATGTATAGATGGAGTTTTAACCTCTTCTGGAAAAAAATCTTAATTCTTTCTTAGTAAATATTAATTAGCTTGAGGGGAACATGTCTTCCTGAATTTAGTAAAACTATAAGTAAAACTGTGTGTGAATATATATTTTCTTGAAAAGCATGTTCATGACATTGAGAAGATTCTGTAAGTTTATTTGACTCCACAAATTTGTGTAAAACATACCATGAATATGGGAAGAATATCAGAAAAGGTCTAGATTCTTCTGGAGATAATAGCTAGAGAGTGCTTATTATTTATTATAGTAAAGAATTCTGACAATCACAATAATAACTAGGCCCTAGAGATATAAGTCACTGGCTTCACGGTTATGCATGGGACAGGACATACCTAAGAGATACAACATAAAAATGTACCCAATCTATGATGATTGATAAAGCTGGCCCTAATAGGTATTCTATTGTCCCTTGATAACAGTCTATGGCAGCTAGCCTCCCAAATAGCCACAAATGATCCTTGATTTCTGGTTTTCACACCCTTTTGCATTTGTCTTCCTCCTTTAATCAGGGATGTGTGACAAAGAGAATACAGTAAAAGCAAGGATGAGTGGCTGCTGAGATTAGGTCATGAAAGGCACCATGGCCCCTGCCTTGGCCCCTAGGGATTACTCACTCAGGGAAAGCTAACCATCACGTCAACAGGGCACTCAAGTAGCCCTGAGGAAAGATCCATGTGGAGAGGAACTGAGGCCTTCCACCAACAGGCAGCACAGACTTGTCAGTCCTGTGAGTGAGCCAAATTAGAACAGGACCCCCAGCCCTGGTCAAACCTCCCAAGGGCTACAATCCTGGCTGACAGATGGCTGCAATCTCATGAGATACCCTGAGCCAGAACTACACAGCCATGCTGCTGCTGGACACCTGACCCACACACATTGTAAGAGATAACAAATTATTGCTCTTTTTAGCCACTACATTTTGAAGTAATTTGTTATCCAGTATTTAGCTAGTTAATACACAGACTAGTGTGCAGAGTTGGTGCTTAGTTATCAATTGCTAGCATTGATATTTAATCCAATATAAACAGAAGGTAACATCAATCCAAGCAAAAGAAAAGGATTTCTGCTTACGTTGGATGATAATAGTGTTATTACCTATAAACACAATAATGTGCTTTCACCACTGACTAATAATGATTTTTATTCTGAGGCATACAGTAGGCATTCCATATTGTTGAATGACAATGGAGGCACTTGTGCCTTACTGGTTACTGTGTGAAATTGCAATGCTGATATTTGCTCTTGATATATTAATATCACAAATGGAATATAGAGCCCTCTTACTCTGGAGTAAAACCACCACCTCCCTACAAAAAATAAAAATCCATATCCTTTTCACATTGTTTGTCTTTACAATAATAAAAGGAAAGGCTTATTCTAATCTTCAGAGGTGGATTTAGAAACAGAAGAACTGAAATTTGGTAATTCCTTTAGTGATATAATAATGAAAATAATCAAATTGGTATTAATATTCTTGATGGAATTTGTGTAAGTAATGAGTTTAAATGTATTCACTGCACACCTTGCATAATTTGATATTCTCCACAATCAAAGATTAATAAGCGTGAAAATCTACAATGTATTTATTTCTGAAAAGAATAAATATTATGGACTCGTAAGAAAAACTGAATGATCTCAATAATTTTCCCCTCAAATTTAAAGCAATTAAAGATGAGTCAACCAAGAAAAAAAGTACAAATAATTACAAAATGGAAACCAGTGAAGAAAAACTCACAAACAACAGATTGTGTAAACTGGATCATTAAAGTCTGGTTACTTCCAAAGTATTGCTGAGCAGATAAAATATTATTTACAAGATGAGGAATTAGTCTTTCACTTTTACAATTCTCTGATAATGACATACATGGTGTCATTTGGGATATTTTTTGGAGGCAAATTATATATTTCTAGAAGTAACCTATATCTGGGTTACAATGAAAAGTCAAACAAAGAAACCTAGATGATCTCTGAGCTAATCTTTTTTAAAAGTCTCATAGCAAGGGTGACAATATCTGTAGCAAGTGATAAAAATAAACTAGTTTAGATAATAGTAGGAGCAACACACAATGAAATTTACAAAACAGAGTAGTAGATTGGAAAAAAAAGTGGCCATAATCACTCACAGTTATGACTGCAGTTCCTCCCAGGAAGAGGTAAAGTCAACATTTCTACCTTTTGGATGTGGGCTGATCTTATTACTTACTTTGGTTGATAAAATGTAGCAGAAGAGACAGTGTGGCAGTTTCAAGTGTGCCTAGGCCTCAAGGGGTCTTGCATGCTTCCACTCTTCTTCTCAGAACTCTATCCAGCCACCATGAGGAAAAAGGTGTGGGCGAGCCTCCTGGAGGATGTGTGATCGCATGGAGGTCAGCTGAGCCATCTCACAAACTGATCACAGATGCGTGAGTGAGCAGAACAACCACCCAGCAGAATTCAGCCCAAATTGCCAACTCACAGAATCATGATCTCAATAAATGATTTTTTTAACACTAAATTTGGGGATACTTTGTTATGCAACAATAACTAACTGATACAGCAAAGGCACTACTTTGTTTGTTTTATACATATTATTTAA
The DNA here is from genome assembly GCA_963575035.1 of Avahi laniger. Classification (NCBI taxonomy): domain Eukaryota; kingdom Metazoa; phylum Chordata; class Mammalia; order Primates; family Indriidae; genus Avahi; species Avahi laniger. Next base: position 41,315 of record CAUYSK010024096.1, read on the forward strand.
TGTAGTCCTCACTACATGCTGTGAGGTAGGTAGTATTATCATCCGCCTTTTACAGGTAAGACCTGAGTATACAGGAACAAAGAGAATTTGTTGCTTAATGTAACTAGAAAATCCAAAAGGGATAATCTTTCTGGATTCAGGTATGGTTGGTCTAGAATGTAAGTCAATGTCACCAGGGCTCTGCTCTAATTATTCTCCATTTTTTGTTTCATTTGCCTCTGCCTAGATTCACTCTCATTCAGGCTGTTTCCATGTGAACATGTTGACTATCTACAGCCCTAAGTTTACTTTGTTCTTTTAGCTTGTACTCCAGAGAAAGATCACTCAGATGACAGTCTAGAAAGGTTCTGATTGGCCAGATCTCGTGATGTGCCTAATCCAGGGACCAAGGGACAGGCGAAACTTTGTGATTGACAGTGCCACCAAAACCACCTGGTGGGGATGGGATGGAGGAGGAACAGTTCTTGGATGAAGAAAAGAGAACTGGGGAGACAGTAACTTTATGTCCTCCACAGCAGCTCACAGATTCACAAAGTGGGTTTTTAGACTCCTTAGCGGTGAGATGATTGGAAACCTATGGACTATAATATCCAGTACATCCAGATACTGGTGTACCCTCGACAATGCAGAATCAACGACCTCTCTCCTCTGGTTCTCAGGCAGCCTGCTTTTCCCACATCTCTCCATGCCACCTCCACACAGCTCCTCTCCCTGAATAAGAAGAACACTCTGGCACTTTTTAGTTTTATAGATTTACCTGATGTTTGAAGAATAGCATTTTTTCCCCAGCTAAATTGGAGAGTGGATTATTTGCTTTACAAAAGGATTCTTGACTTTACAAAGAGTTTCTAGAATAGGACTTTAAATAGAAACCTCCCCCTAGTGCATTTAAACTATGATCCATTTGCAAGCTATTGCTTCTGAATACCTCAAATTACATTTACCTGGGGGCTAGGTTAGGCAGTTTCTAAGCGCCCTTCCAACATAAACAGTACAGGAGTCTGTGACCCATAGCACAAAGTGGCAAAGTGGCCAGGGCCCTGGAACTGGACAGCCTGGGCTCTAATCCTGGCTCTCTCAGTGATTTACTAGATGTGCAATGACTTTGGACAAGTCACTGAACCATTCTGAGCTTTGGTGCCCTCACCTGTAAATGGGGTATGAGAATGTCACCTACCTGAAAGGTTTGTTGTGAGGATTAAATACATTTGCACATAAAATGCTTAGTACACTCCTAGGCACACAGTAAGTATTCTGCCTGCAACTACTTTGGCTAATTTCCAGTCTGTTTTCTCCTCTGCATCCAGGGCGGATAGGTTCAAACTGTAATTTTGCTCTTGCCAAACCACTCTGCTTAAAATCTCAATGGTTTTCCACTTCTCTAATAAAGACCCAATTCCTTAGAACATCTTCCCAGGGCCTCCATGCCTGGCCTCCCCTGGCTGCCAAGTATCATTACTCACCAGAGTCATTACGATCTATACACAAACCTGCTGCTGCTTTTCCCAAGTTAAAAAAAGAAACAAAACTTTCTTTTGACCTCACATCCCCCGTTAGCCTCAGCCTCACTTCTCTGCTCCCCTTGGCAATGAAACTTCTTGAAAGGTTTGTCCATGTTCTCTCTCTTCCATTTCTCTCCCCACAACTGCCTCCTTGGCATCTACACTTGGATATATATATCATAAAAATCTTATCACTTAGAACTGAAATAAAATCTTAAGATTCCACCCTTCACTGGCTGACTGAATGGACCCCCTCCTGGCCAAGAGGATACCCTAAAACTGACTTGCTGGCCAATACAGGGAGGTCAGACATGCCTCATCACGACCCCCTCCCTTCTTGGAGAAATCCTTTGTAACTCATTGACAGGCTGAAGGCTGTGAAAGACAAATCTGCTGGTCCACAATTGATTTACACAACAAATATATGTCCAGTATCTTGTCTCTGATTACCAGACTTCTTTATCTTAAAACATTCCAAGGCTTTTAGGCAAAAGCTTCATTTCTTTAACCAATTACAAGTCAAAGAGTCTATAAAACCCACCTATTACCTGTAAGCCCCAACTTGGAGATGGCCCATCTTTTCAGGCCAAACCAATGTATGCCTCCCACATATTGATTTATGACTTTACCTATAATCCCTGTCTCTCCGAAATGTATAAAACTGAACTGTAATGAAACCATGTCAAGACCAGTTGCTCAAGGCTTCTTGGGTGTGGCTCCGGGTCATGGTCCTCAAATCTGGCTCAGAATAAATCTCTTTAAATTATTTTACAGAGTTTTGGCTTCTTTTCCATTGACATCGCCATGATCCCCTGACTCATCCCCTTCCCCAACTTGCTCTGCCTGGATGCATCCTTGAATCCGCTGATGGCAACTCCAACCTTCTGCAGGCTCAGGTTGGAAATCTTGGAGAAATGTCTGACTCTTCTCACCCACCATCCAACCCATCTTCCCCACCTTGAGTGCAGCTGAAAGATGACCATTCTCCTCACCTGCACTGCCTCCACCCTGGCTCAAGCCATGGCATCTCTCCTTGTAGTCTTTGCTTCCACCTTTTTGCCATACCCCTCCATTTCCAGTATAGCACTCAGAGAAATCCCTTTAAAACAGAAGTCAGATGGTGTCCTGGCTGCTCAAAACACTCCAGTGACTGCCTCACTCTGACAGAGTAGAAGCTGAAGCCCAGCAATGTCCTCTTAGGCCATCGGTGATCTGATCCCTAGCCTCACCCCTCTGGCTTTCTCTCTAACTATTCTCCCCATTGTTGCTCTGCTCCAGCCACACTGGCCTGTTTCCTTTCCCAAACATTCTAGGCTCACGCTCACCTTTGGAACTGGCTGTTCCCTCTGCCTGAAAGTCACTTCCTACAGGTATCTGCAGAGCTAACTCCTTCATCCTTCAACTGCTGCCTACCTCGTGAGGCCTGCCTTGATGGCTCTATTCAAAATTGCAACTCCCCCCAACCCAAGAACTCACAATCCCCCTTGCCTGCTTCCACCCTTTCCCTGTCACTTATCACTTCTAACATATTATGGAACTTCATTACTATGTTTACTTTTTTTGACCCTCCACTTCCAAAATATAAGCTCTTCGAGGAGAGGAGTCTTTGCCCATCTTGCTCATGTATCCCTCTCAACCGGGAGAAAAGTGCCCATCACATAATGATGCTCAGTAAATAGCTGTTGACTAAGACGGCCACACTGGTCATCTTATTCTCTCATAACCTGAGGTTGCATCTCATACAGCACTTCCTCAGGAAGCCCTTCTCTAACCTTGCTAATCTGCTTCCCCAATTATGGGCCCAGTGTCTTCTCTGCAGCACTTTTGAGAGATTCAGTTTTACATTTGTGTTGTGACTACACAAGAACCATCAAAGCAGGTTCAACCCTGTCAATTTTCACTTGCCATCTTATCACCAGTATCTATGGTTATTCACATTATTTTAAGCAGTTAATATTCCTTTAATCCTTAATGGGCCCCAAGTGCATACACAATTAACATGATTAAAATCAACCTTCTATATTTGCCACTGATCAATAGCTACTTGTCCCCAAAAGACCAGTGGTTATCTATGAGGCTCGTATATGTACTCTGCTTGCTACTCTATGTGGCTAAAGGACTATATTGTCTGTCTTTCATTAGAATTTTACCTCAGTGTTATTCGTTTTCATCTGAAGCAGACCCTTCCATTTCCCTCTTGGAGGCATGCAAACATTTTTGTTTTGTTTGCCTGACACGTCAAAATTTACAGATTGCATCCAAAAACGAAATCCATTTTTTAATCTTGCCAGTTTAAAGTGTTTGCTTTCTAAAGCTACTTTGTGAGTGATCAATCCAAGATTCACATCAGGGTTGTTAGAAAGATGAACACAACAGTCCATTACAAAGATAATGGGATATTTCTGATCTTCCAATAACTGTGTAACTCCTATGATTCCACACGCATGGAATTCAACTAATAGAATGACTTCCAGGTATCCTAGTTTAGTTGGCTGTATTGGTAATTTAACGCAGAAAATTATTTATATAATACTCTGCCTACAAAGTTTCGATAGTGTTTCCTTCTTAATGCGCAGCAGCCATTTGTCAAGGCCTTTAGAAGGATTTGGAAGGAAGAGACTTGGGTGAAATATTTATGTATTCCTAGCTTTCTGCTCAGAACATTTACATAGCGTGTCCCTGTTGGGATGTTCAAGATTGACTGCTGAGCACTAAATAGACTGGGCTCAGCCGCAGCAATAGATTAGTACATAGAGGCCTGACGGAATTTTCCTCTGCTGAAAAGCTCCTCCCCTCCTTCCCGCCCTACTTGTGAGCAGACATTGTAACTCTTGTGTGTGTCTGGGGCCTCAGTAAATAAAGCAGCTGGTAGAGAGGAAGGGTTGGACATCTTACCTTTGCCAGGGACTCTTGAGAGACAAAGGAGACACTGTAACAATTTTATTACCAAATATTTCAAGCATATAAAAAGATATACAAAATAATAAAATTAACACCATTGTACCCACTATCTAATAGAATAGCTTTTAGGCTATATTAGAAATGGCTATGCTAGAAAGAATTACAGCTATGTTTTTAAATTGAACTTTACCAAATCTTAATATTTTACCTTAATTGTGTCAGATTCCTTGGGAAAAAAAAAGAAAAGAAATATCAAAGGTATGGCTAAAGCCCTATCCCTGCTATACCATCCATTCACTCATCTCCTTCCCCAGAGGTATTTACCCTCCCTCCTCAGTGCAGGGTTTATTTTATATACATACTTTTCGTCTTGTTATCCATAAACTTTAATTTTTGTGTGTTTAAAACTTCTTATAAATGTTATCATACTCTATGTATCTTGCTGCAAGCTGTACACACATATAGACACATAGCAACCTCAACTCAGTATTCCGTCTTTGAGATGTATTCATGTTAAACTATGGATAAATAATACATGATTCCATTCATTTTAAACAATTGAATTGCATTGCAATATTTAATAACACACAACTTACATACTCATCCTTATGGCACTGAATGTTTACATGGTTTCATTTTTCCTGGTGGGGAGGGAATCACTGCTTTTTCTTTCTGGTGACTCAAATCTATACCCTGCAAGAGAGGCTGTCTGGTTAAAAGATGTCTGTGATGATTAATTTTATGTGTCAGCTTGGCTGGACCACAGTGCCCAGGTAAGTATTCAAACACTATTTTAGATGTTTCTGTGAAGGAGTTTTTTGTATGAGATGAACATTTAAATCAGTAGAATTTAAGTAAAGCAGATTACCCTCCATAATGTGTGTGAAGGTCTTAATAGAAACAAGACTGACTTCCCCTGAGCAAGAAGGAATTCTGCCCACAGACTGACTGCCTTTGGCCTCAGACTACAATTCCTGCCTGAGTCTCCAGCCTGCTGATCAATCCCATTAGATTTCGGACTTGCCAGCCTCCACAACATGGAAACCAATTTCTTAAAATCTCTCTCTCCCCCTATAGATCTCCCCCGTCCATGGTTGACTGGAGGGCATGGGATTAATCTCTATGTCCCTAGTAGGCGCTCCACTAATGTTTATTGAATAACTACTTGGATAAATGGGTGGTAATTTTAGAGAGCTGAGCACAAGGATTATGCTAACAAAGGAATTAGTTCACCAACAAATTCATCAATAAAAATATATCTTTGGAGCATGGTCATATATTTAGCACTATGCTGGAAATTGTTGGATAATTCATTGGGGGATTTGCGGAGACAAAAAAGTAATTGCAATGTTGGTGTTTAAGTCAAAAAGTAAAAACCATCCAAAAAATTATGGAGCAAATGATGAAAGTAATTTGGTCCCAAAGGAGCAAATAATGAAAGTAAACATAAAATATCATAAGAAAGGAATGAATAAGAGTAAATATGATGAGAGTAAGTTTGAGAACAATGAAAGTTAGCATGATAGAATTAAATGAATGCTGGATTTGGGAACTAAAGGTCCACATTCAAATCATAACACTGCCTCTCCCCCTCCCATATAATCCTTGGGCCAATTAACTCTCTATTCTTGATTGCCTCTTCTACAGAATAATATTGAATCATTTCTCATTGTGTCCACCTTCTAGATCACCCATGTATCGTCTGGTGAGCAGGTGAGTGATTATACTTAACATCAGGTACTAATTTATTGATTTTCCTCCCACTCACTATCCCCTAGACACAAAAGCTAGCCAGCTAGCCAGACACAGCAGCATTCAATATTCAAGGGTGTCATCTTCAAAAGAAACTATTGATCTCTGCTAACATCCAGTGACATGAACAAATGTAGGGTGCACCACACCCCATTACCTCTTGAGTGATTTCACATCCCACATCCTGTTCTGAAAACTTTAAAAATCTTGTGACACATGAGATAAAGAAACAAGGGCGAAGTAAGTGCCTCCAAGTTGCTCACATTAGCAACCCCATAGCTAGATAGGCAGTCAGATGAAATTATCAGAAGCACAGATGGCACTCAACTGTGTTTAGCACAGGAGAATTCCCCGTCAAAACGCACATGGGTTGAGTTCTCCCTCATGCTACTCCCTTTGTGGAAATATGTTATGTTTAATCAACTTCTCTTTCCCCACATGCCTGAGAAATGCAATTCCGTTTTTGGTAGGGAAAATTGGCCCCTAACTGATTTCCATTATATTTCTACATCCTCACCCTTGCTGCGTATGCATTGCCTGGGTCTCTGCAATGCCATAGCGATGGCTGTATCTCTCAGTAGAGAGATGTCCCTGTGGGATGGAGCTTCTCCTCTCCATCTCTCTCCCGAAGGTACATCGCCTCTCAGCTGGCAGCCACAAGAACACAACACAAAAATCCTGAGACACAACAAAGTGCTCTGAGAAACTGAATTGCAGGATTTAAAATACAGTGAGATGAGTCATAATATTCCACTATAGTCTCCAATCCCAGCTAAATACGTGACCTTGGATAAATCACATAATCTTCTTGGTAAGATGGGATTCTTTTTCTGCCTTACCTCTCTCAGGGCCAATTAACAGGTGGAAAAATGATAATAGGAATGCAAAGTGTTTTAATAAACACCATCTTTCAGATAAAGACTTAACGTGTTTCCTGTGGTGCCCTCTTTGGCCCAGCAGGAGAGCTTTAGGCTTATAGGCAAGGAGGAGGCTGGACGTGACCTGCAGGGTTTATATCCCACCTCCAAGTCCAGCTACATGCAAGGCCTCAGGCAAGTTACTCAAACTTAGCTATACACCTTCTCTTCCTCATCTACAAAATAATTAGCTTGTAGAGTTGTTCTAAGGTGAGCTCCATGGATGACAAAATTTAACACAGCGGGCTTGATTCCAGCTCTGGACGGTTTGAAGGTTTGATTTCCTGGTAGTCCCATTTGGTGCAGTTTGTTTAAAAGACTGAAAAGAAGTCAATTCATGGAGTGGTAACATTTGACAAATCATAGAGGAGGCAAAGTTCCTTTCTGCACCCCTGTAGCAGCACTCACCTCCAAGCCCTTCTTCCTCCCCCTCTGCACACCACACCCCTTTAGTGAGCTTAAGTTTTTGTGCGATAATAAGGCAGTTCTTCCTCCACAACGCCCAATAGAAGAATGAAACTTAAATGTAAGACACTATTTTCCAGAATGTGCACCTATGTAGCCAGGCAGAGGACACAAGGAAGTCTGGAGGAAAATTCTGGAGTGTACACCCAGATGCTCAAGAGGAAGGATGGCAGAAGTTAAGAAACAGAAAGGGAAATTTCCTAGGGAGATATTTTCTTGGTCATCAGGCTACATTAGAAATAATCACAGCTGTGTGCTTTGAGAGTCCACTATGCAAACATTGTCCAACATACCTTCACGTATATAATTTCACTCAATCCTCATAAAGGTCTTGCAGGATAAATGTTATCATTCCCATTTTGCAGAGGAGGAGGAGACTCAAAGTTATGCCTCCTGGCTGAAGTCAGACAGAAGCCAGTTGCAGGAGAGGGATTAGTCCGCGGTGGGCTGGTGCTTGGCGGCCAGGTCTGACATCACACACTCTCAAGCTTTTAAAAGTTCAAGCCCCAAATGGCCAGGACGATTTACAGGACATTGGGCTGATGTTTTCTCGATTCAGTTCCTAAAATCTCTAAATAAGGAGTAATAGTGCTCTGGGCCTAAAAGAGAGAAGGAAATAATAGGTAGAGATGATTCTAATTACACATGGAAAAAACAATGGCAAAAAGGCCACTAAAAATGGAAATCAAAGTTTCCTAGAGAAAGAGAGAAAGAGTTTGGGACTTTATCTTGAAAAAATAAAATGAAAATATATGAAAATAACTTATTTGATATTTAATAAAAACATAGGTAATATTGCAATTATATGCTAATTGTTAAAATTAAAAAAGATTAAAAGTATGACCATTTTCCAAAGAAATTACATAATGGCATGATATGAAACCCTTCAATGCCTACCCCTAGAGAGGATTATTTTTGCAAAACTGTTGAGGTTTCATCACATTTCCCAAAGGCCTCACTGCATCCTTTGATATTTAAATTATCAAATTATTCTCTTTTAAAGCCTATGGTGTCATCATCCTTGTCGATTTTCTCCTCTTCAATTATTAACTGGTCTAACTTTGTCAGAAGCTCAGTTGTCAATTACTTTGCATGTGATTAGAGAAATTCTCTATCATCCCTTTCATCTTAGCAAAATTCTGCATCTTTTTCAAGATGTGCAGTTTCCTTTTGCAATCAAATTACAATATATGTATGCTGTGTTGTCAGATGTTTGAGAGTGGCCCTCAAAAACACCGAAGCTGCGGATGTAGAGAGAAGTGAAGTAAGTGAAGAGGGACCCTTGCTTGGAGACTAGTTTTAATGAACAATCAGTTTATTAGTACATGCTGCCGTGCAAGGATGTGCAATGATGTCTTTTGTCTACTCCCCTGTGTAACTTTGGGGATGATGATAAATAATACCTGATAAGAGGATTCTCTGTAGTAGAAAGAATAATAACCCCTAAATTCTGGATAGCTCTTTGCAGACATCAAACTGCTCTTGTAGCCATCATCTTGTGTGACGCTAAGACATCCCTTAGAGATAGGTGGGACAAGTATTTTCATATGCATTTCACAAATGAGGAAGCTGAGTCTCTTCCTCAATGTGCTCAAGTACACCTTTGGAGTTTCTTCCTAATCAACTCTCTGTCTTCACAGCAGTAACTTCCATTTATTGTCCTCTGCTTGGTGTGAAGTACTGTGCTAAGTTCTTTGCATGTGTCACCTCTTTTATTCCTAACTGTCCAATGAGATGATAGGCATTCTTAATTTCATTTTACAAAGGACAAAACAGAAAATAATTAAAGAACTTGCTCTGTTCAATCAGTTAATAACGCTGCATAACAAATGACTTCCGAAATCTCAATGGTTTCTAACAACCAACATTTATTTCTCGCTCAGAGGATCAGCTGGAGGGTTGGGCTGACTCTGACTTAGCTCATAGGTTGGATCCAGGTATGTTCCATGTGCCACTCATTTGTGACCCAAGCTGAAGGTGCAGTAGCTACCTGGGGCAAAGATCTTCTCATGGCCAATGGCAGTAGCATCAGTCATGATTATCACGAGGCCCAGCCAACCCCCCATAAATATTTAAAGCCTATGTTCATGTCATGTCTATTAACCTCTCATTGTCCAAAACAAGTCACTGGACAAACACAAAGTCAGTGGGATAAAGATACAGAATCTGTCTATTCTACTGAGAAGTATTGAAAAGTTACACGACTAAGGGTTTTGATGGATAATACTACTACAGGTGTGTGTTGGGGTGAGGGAAGAAGGTCACAATTAAGAATCTTCAACAATAGCCCTATCTGTACCACAGGATCAAGTTTCCACAGAAAGTTCTAGCTCTGGAGCCCATGCTGCTAACCACCCCACTGCTTTTTCCTGAAAACTGCCCTGACTCTCAAAGCTGAGTCTTCATGGTCATATTGCTATTATATTACCCCTTGCTCATGAGCAAAGTTGTTTGGCATGTGATGGCTGGACTCTCTTGATCCTCTTCCACGTGTGTGACCCCACACAGCTATGGGACCAACCCATACCTGCATGTCATGCTCTCTGTGTCTTTATGGCAGCAGCTAAGCAAGAAGAAAAAACTGTTTTCCTGATCCTGCTCTGATCTTAAAAGGAATACATTTGAATAGTGATTCTCCATTCACAAGGTGTTTTCATAGCTCTTATCTCCATGAAACCATCTCTCCCAAATTCAGTGGTTGAAGGCACTATTATATTATGGCCATTTTACAGATTTATAAGTTGTGACTTGACAGGATGAGATGGCTTGCCAAATACACAGCTCATGAGCTCCAAAGTCCTGATGTGACCTGCAAGCTTTTGTGTATGTAACATTCTTTCACTGTTATCTGAGCACTTCCTTTGGACCAGGCAACTGGCAGACACTGCTACAAATGTGACTTCATTTAATTCTCCCAGCACTGCAGTTGGGGAGATATTCTTATCCCTTTCCATTCATGAGCAGTTGAAACAATTGTCTCAGGGCATGAGCTAGGAGGCAACAGAGCCAGGAATCCAACCCAGCCCTGTGCCCTGGGACGCCACCCTGAGCAGCTCTCTGCTTTGTCCTTGTCCCTCCATCTGTCTCCTTAGTAATCAGATGTCTTGAGCCCTGTGCTTCAGCCAAACTGTGGTCTGGCTCCTCATCTCCAGGCTCTGTCCTCGGCTCCATGCCTGAACTCCTGCTTTTGGTTTCTGTTGTCAGACCCCTGCACTTCACCCTGACCTTTCTGCCTCTCTGGAGACAGTGGTGCTCTGACCCTCAGGCCCCTCGGCTAGGTTCTGTTGCCTGTTACTCCTCCATCCGTTATACACATCTCCTTTTTTTCTCTGCTGCCCCCTGCCAAGGCTGCCATTTTTACATAATATCCTACTTTCAGGCATTTCTGCATGTAGAACTCCTATTTCAATTTAGATTGAAGTTTCTTCAGGTTCAACCTTGGAATAAATACGTTGTCAATGTCTTTACAAGAATAAATCTATCATTGCAGCTTGTGCCCACAATATTTTCCATATGTTTATTTTTTATTTTTAATTTACAGTAAAATTGGCCTTTACTTTCTTGTACACATTTATGAACTTGCACACATATATGGATTTGTGTGACCACTATCACAATCAACACACAAAACAGTTCTAGCACCTCCTCCCCAAACTCCCACCGGCTATTCTGTATAGGCACATTCTTCCTCCACCCCTAGCAAGTGATTACCCCAGATATGTTCCCCATCACTCTAGTTTTGTGTTTTCAAGAATGTCATATAAATGAAATCATACCATATGTAACCTTTTGTGGTTGACTTCTTTCATTTAAGATAATGCCTTTGAGATATATCCATGTTGCTGTAGTATTAACAGTTCATTCCTTCTTATTGCTCAGTAATATTCCACGTATGGATGTACAACCACCATTGTTTATCCATTCACTGGCTGAAGGACATTTGGGTAGTTTCCAGTATGGAGTGATTATGAATAGAGCTTCTATAGATAGTCACAGTTTTTGTATGAGCACAGCTTCCCTTACTATAAAATAAGTATCTAGGAATGGATCACTGTATCATATGAGAAGTGTAGGCTTAGATTTAGAAGAAAGTGCCCAACTGCTGCCAGAGTTACAGCCAGTTAATCTCCTAACCTACCTGCATGCAGTTTTATATCACAGGCAGACTCTGCTGCAATGCCTCATGTCTTCTGTTTGTTCCTCCAGATGGACCCTTGGGCCTTCTCCATGCCTGGGGAGACTGATGTCCCCAGGAGACATCAACACATTCCTTTGTCCTCTGGCTTGCAGTTGGGTTTGGTCGAAGAGAGGCACTGTCAGGAAAGCAGAGGGCAGGAGGAAAAGGCTGTCTCAAGGCATGTGTGCCTGCTCCCTCCCTGCTGGTGGCCCCAGTGCTGCATCTCTCTAGGGTACCTGCTGCTCTTGGCAGGCTGGCCTGGCCCCGTCTCTCATTACCCTGGCCCCTCGGGCCTGTTTCTGCCCACCACGGGTCACTGTACTCTCCGTGATTACTTAGATATTCAGTATCCTATTTATTCCTTCTAAAGTAACTATAAGATTGGAGGATAGATGAGGAAACTGAAGCACAAGAGTAAATAGTCCAAGGTCACAAAGCTGGTAAGTTGCAAAGCCCAACAAGACTAGAATTCATGACTCTGAAACCCATACTCTTTCCAGTAAACTGAATCCACCTCATTTGGGTCAATGCTTTTATTACACATTTTTACAAATAATTCATTGTATGTATCATAAACATTTAAAATAAATTAGCAAGTTCTGGAATTTGTGCTCCAGTGTATGGATTGCCATATTTTGTCTTCTTCCTGTTTATTGGATTATTTTTCCTTAGTTCCTAATACTCATGGTATATTTTATATCAATTCTAAGTTTAATAAAAAATGATCAAAGTTCCTGAATAAAACATGGGAAGGCTAAAGAAAATATTTTTATTCTTAAGTGAACATTGTGTAATGTTAATATGCTGTATAATCATTATTTGAATGAATTATTGATTAGCTTCATTAATTCTTTTAAACTTTAAATATTTTCAAATAAACTTCTACTGACATATGGTGAAGCTAAAAGCAACTGATTTTGCTAAACAAAGCAACCAATGCCCACCACAGAGCTGGCTTCACCACCCACAGGGAGGAACATAAACACCAGTGAAACACACAACTCTGCACACGTATTCGCCTTTTCATTCTTTCGCAAATCATCTTTAATCTCACCTAACTCCCTTGCCCAAGGTCTCACTGCTAGTGAATAGGGAGATGGTTTTCTTGATGTTCGGATCGGAACTCTGTTTCCCACATAAACTTACATGAGTGTAACTCTACCTCAGGTCTGCAGGTCACTAGGAGTCCATACATGCACTCTGTAGGGTCTGCTAGGCGGCTCTAATTTAGGGTGGTCAACTGTCCTGGTTTGTCCAGGACTGAAGGGTTTCCTGAAATGTGTGACTTTAAATGATAAAACTGGGAAAGTCCTGGGCAAACAGGGATGAGTTGGTCACTCTAACTAGATAGCATGTGTACAAATTTAATTATAAGAAGGTCACCCAGGCCAGGCACGGTGGCTCACGCCTGTAATCCCAGCTCTCTGGGAGGCCAAGGCGGGCGGATTGTTTGAGCTCAGGAGTTTGAAACCAGCCTGAGCAAGAGCGAGACCTCGTCTCTACTAAAAATAGAAAGAAATTAATTGGACAACTAAAAATATATAGAAAAAACTAGCCGGGCATGGTGGCGCATGCCTGTAGTCCCAGCTACTCGGGAGGCTGAGGCAGGAGGATCGCTTGAGCCCAGGAGTT
>CAUYSK010024098.1:0-59166 GCA_963575035.1 Avahi laniger
TCCCAGCTACTTGGGAGGCTGAGACAGTAGGATTGCTTGAGTTCCAAGAGTTTGAGGTTGCTGTGAGCTAGGCTGACGCCACGGCACTCGCTCCAGGCAAGAGAGTGAGACTCTGTCTCAAAAAAAAAAAAAAAAAAAAAAAAGATTTTTGCCTAGTAGGAAATGGATGGATGGTGATTCTGTAGAAAGCATAAATGCAAGCAGGTAAAGAAGTAAATACTCTCCTTTTATATTCTCATTTATTCGTTCCCCCATGTGAAGAGGAAAATGGGTTTTTTGTTAAAAAAAAAAATCTGTAAGTGTCCATTCTATTTCCAAAGTGGAAGAACGCTCAATGTTCTATAACAAATGAGACTATGAGACTTTTCCTGACATATATCCTTACAACAAACATGCAAAAATATTTAGAATAGGAAATTTGTCTTCTCACAATAAACCACCTGCCCCTATTCTTCTCTACTGCCTAACCCCAGATTTACCAACCTCAAATCACTTTTTTCACTATGGCCTTTAATCTCTGCTTCCATGAAAATCTCCAGCAATTGTATTCCCATTCATTATTTTTTTCAGTGAAGCCTATTTATCAACAATTTCCACATGTGTCCAGTTAATAATCCCCAATCAATTTTGCATGTGTATTATAATGTACTTTTAATTAATTTATTTTTAAATCTGAGGTATAAGCAGGGTCAGTAAACTTATTCTGTAAATGGCTAGATAGTAAATATTTTAGTCTTTGAGGCCCAAATAAGGTCTCTGTCTAAACTCAACTCTGTTGTAGCACAGAATTAGCCATAGACAGTTCATAAATGAATGGACACGGCAGTAAAACTTCATTTACATAAACACGCAGCAGCCTAGATCTGAATCCTGGGCTATACCTTGCAAGCCCATGGTCTGTAGTAAAATGATTTATAATAACAACTAGACATTACATCTTTGTAGAGGATGCTGTGCTGCCCACTTAGATTTTCCTTTTTGGACTGAAGGAATCTTTCCTACAGCTGTTGCTGTCAGCTGCCTTTGGGAATTGTCTTCAGCTGAAGGGAGATGCCTTGTCCAAGGTCATGTTCTTTTCCCAAGGGTGGCCCTCATCAAATGATTGGTTGTTGGTGTAAAGGGGAGAGCATGTTTGGAGTGTATGAAGACACTGCCCCCCTGCCTCAAATGGGGACAACTCTGAAGAGTCAACCCAGCTTCCAAGCTCCCCATGGATCAGCTGAAGGCTTGTGGACCTGCACCACAACCTCCCTTCTCCCTGTCTTCCCTCTGCCACAGGTGTTAATTCTGAGAGCACAATCTACTAAACTTTCTGCATACTGGTCTCTGTGTTAGAATCTGCTTCCTAGGAAATATGATCTGTACCAGATCTCACGGTTATTATCACTTTGTATGCTGCTAGACTTAACTCTGTGTCTTGCCCTATATTCTAACAATGCCCATTACCACAAACTAGGGTGGCACATTTTTTTAACCATTCTAGTTAGCCAGAGAACTATTGAGACAGTAAAAAGTTTTGCATCAATTGTTTCCTAGCATTGTCTGTGGAATGAGAAAAATTACAAACCTGATTCAAAGTCCACTCAAACATAAATTTGTTTACAATATGCTATAGCTTTATTCCTATGTTGACTTACATACAGTCCTTAACATAAATATATGGTACTTATTAGGGAAGAAGGGAGACTAATGGAAAGTAGCAATTACAATACATGCTCTGCTCACTGGCTTCTTTAAGAGTGGGCCCCCAAATCATTTTAAGGTTGAAGATTAAATTTCATTGAATATTGAAAAAGAATGGCTCTAATCATGGTCAACCTGAAAAAGTAAAATTTGAACAAGTCAATAATAGAAGGGCGGGATGGGTACAAATTCCAAAACTTAGACAATCTCTATATTTCAGTGAGCTAATAGAAAACATAAAAGCTAGAGACAATCAGCTGCCAATCAATAATATAGTAATTGATATAGACAAGGATCATCCATTAATGTTAAAATCTGATGTGGGAAGATCACATTGGTTGAAAGATTGTTGGGAAACAGGATACTCATCTTATTTCCATGATAACAAAGAATTCTCCTATAGAGTACTTACTAATTTATCAAAAAAGAAACAGTACCTTTATTAAAGAGAAATCTGTCATAAACTGCCTTAACCAAGTGATTAAGCTTAGTGTTACGTGCCTCTACATATGACAAAATGGGAAGCATACAATACCACCTATGTAGTAACATTGTCAAAAAAATTTTACAATTGAATCATAAGGAAACAATCATAAAAGTCTAAACTGTGGGACATTTGGCAAGACAATTGGCAAGACAATTGGACTAGAATCTTCAAAATGTTCCTGTCATTATAGACAAAAAAGTGGTTCTAAATTGAAGAAGACTAAAGAAACTAAAGAAGACTAAAAAGATATCACAATCAAATGTAACATAAGAACCTTGGTTGGGTTAAAAAAAAAGCTTTCATTTGGGGGAAAATTTATTATAATTTGAGGAACAATTGAAAAATTTTAATAAGCACTCTCTATTAGATATTACTGCATATCGTGTCCCTTTTTAAATTCTTAGAAGTAAAAATGATATCGTGGTAATGTAAGAAAATGTCTATTCTTGAGCGATAAGTACTGAAGTATTAAGAGGTGGAGTGACATGATGTTACAGTTTATTTTCGAATGGCTCAAGAAAAAAAGGAAGTTGGAGAGAATCTTTATTATGTAGATAGATAATAGGAAGGTAGGTAGACTGCATACAAATGTTATAAAATATTAACATTTGGTGGATCTAGGTGAAGGGTATGTGGGTGTTCATTGTGCTATTCTTTCAACGTTTCCACAGGCTTAGAATTTTTCAAAACAAAGCCTGGGAAAAACAAAAGAGAGAGACTGGTGTCACTAAATGAAATAGCCTGAATATTCCTGACCTCAGAGTCACTTCCCACATCAGAAAGACATTCTCCCATGCTTTTCACCAAATGAAGTCAAGCAGCAGTGTGAGAGTTTCAAGAATGCGTAATCAGACTGTAAAATGGCTGTAGACTAATTAGTTAGTCTCATCAAACCTCAGTCTAGTGAATTTTATTGCTTTAATTCACTTAAAAAAAAATGCCTAAACAAAATGTTAACCTCTCTACGCAAGCATAAGAAAGAGCTTTGGAGCACGTGGAATTTAGCACCAAAAGAATTATGAACTGATATTTGCTCAGATGTTTATTTACTCACCCAAAGAAAAATATTTGCCTTTTGTAACAAGATTCTTTGAATTCACAGAAGAGCATTGCTGATCCCACAGATTTTTTTGTGGGGGTGTAGGGGTGAGACAAAAATACATTTTGGATTCCTAAATCATAGCCTCCAGGAAATAGAGGCCCTTGACTTTTTACCTTGAAAGTTGAAGGAGAAGGTTTCAAATATTGTACAAGTCTCAACTTCTGAAAGTTCAGCACAGAAGGAACACTGACATTTGCAATTGGACTCTGGCATTCAATCCTAACCTTCCCTGCAGTGCAAGCTCTATCCCTAAGTGTTCCTGGCTCACTGGTAGCATTTTAGCTAGACCGTGATTATTCATGGGGTTCTGAACGAGAGCGATACCAGAAACCAAATGGAATAGACATTCGCCTCAACCGTCGTATGTAAGGCTGAGATAACCAGTGAAACTATTGAACAACTGAAAAGGACCTGGCTCCTCTCACCAGTGAAACAAATTTTAAAATATGAAGATCAAGGGCTGCTAGAGATAACAAACACCAAAGAACTGAAATCTCTTAACAGCAGGTGGTATCAGTGGGGCTTGTCTTTTGAAAAATGTGTCAGATCCTTTTAGGACTATGTATAACCCTTCTGGTTCCTATGGTGATGCCAATAATACTTTGTCAATCATTATGATATCTGGACCTACATTATATAGTTTTTAAAGTACCTTGAAATTTTTGAAGGTTAAATTTCTTTCTCCTCTAAATTGCTTAGTGTCAATTGTAGTTGTGTTAATTGGAAGACAAATACTCAATCTGTGAGAAATACCACTGACCAATATTTCTTGTTTCTTCCAAGTCTCAGAGAAAGAGAAGAAGCCATAAACTGTAAGGCCCTTACAAAAGCACCAGATACTAATCAAAGTACGTGTCTTCAGAGTGGAAGAGACGAAGTAATTCATTAGTCTTCAGGGCTGTGCCCAGACCTTCACTTAGGGAATGCCACTCACTATAGTATTTTCCAATCTCAAGGATGGCAGTTTATTTGTCTGGTCCTTCCTTAATTAATTTGTTTCTTAGGAAAGGGCACTTTCCAATAAAATTTTGTGGAAACATTTCCATGAGTGCAAGGCAGGCTTAAACCACAAATCTTTCCACATGCCTCTTTACCAAAAGCTGTTTGTCATAGTGTTAGAGTAACCATCAACCACAAATTTTATGATTGGCAGAGTGGAAAAGATGGGCTTTCTGTTTTTTCTTTTTTACTGGCTTTTGAACTTTGTAATCTTACTAATAGTAAAAAGAATGTTGCTGAGTTATGAAATAAAACAACTGAACTTTTCCAGGTACACAGAATTCCAGAAATGTTGGTAGACCATTTCTTTGAAAGTTTAGATTGGTCAACATAAAGACATTTGTATACCACACTCCGAACCTTTGCAGGTTTGTCTTCTGCAGCAGGGTTACATGCTATTGTCCTGACAGAAGGAATCCTTCCTCCCCAGTTCTAATCTCATTACTTTTTAAGGCAACATCACCGTTGATTAGAAAGGAGATCTTCTCCATGTGCGTCAACATTTACAAATTTACTGTGTGATTTCAGTGCCACTCTCAAGAAGTTATTTTCAATGAATTTCTAAAGAATATTTAGAGTAGTTATTCTTCAGAATAAGGAATACATTAAATATTTAACACTCTACAAGACCTATGTTGAAAAACTCATTTTAGTACACTATAAAAAAAAAGAATTTTAGAAAAATGAATTATTTCTACCACTGATACAATTCCAAAATAAAAAGGAAGATTAGTTTTCATTTGTACTATTAAATCAGAAGAATATCAAATCATTTATTATTAATATTAGCCTATGTGGTTTCAGTTTATAAGAGACCATAAACATGTTTGTTTGATTTTCTTTACATGAGCCTTACACTATGTTTTGCCTGTTTTCAGGTCATAATAATAATAATAATAGCACCTGTTAATTGAGCACTTAAGGCCTGCCATATCTGTATTATCTTCATATAATCCTTATATCAACCTTCTCCACTAGGATCTATTACTATTCCAATTTTGCAAATGAGGAAACTGAATTCTCATCTAGAATTTAGTGAGGTGACCAAGCAAGGATGGTAGGAAAGCATGTCTGACTGACTAGTAGTCCCTGAGCTCTTACTTACTGCACCAATCATGTACCACAGCCAATCTCAATTTCACATTTTCTCACATCTCGTACAAGTTTATAGTTAACTCAGTGCGTTTCCAGAAGAAAATTATTTCAAGTTCACTAAAATGCTAATACATAGATACTTCTCAATTCCCAAATTTCCTTTTACAAAACTGCAGTATCATATGTATGACAGACCTCTTGTGGACAAATAGATTAAAGAGATGAGATTCTTTACTCCCTGTATCAATTTACTAATTTGATAAACAAAAAGTGACCTCAGAAGGCTGCTTAGTCAGAGAACTAAAGCAAAAATTCGAGCAAAACAAAGGATTCCTGCCCAAGTCATTGGGAGAACAGCTCTGATTAGATTCTTGATAAGTTCATCAGCGAGCAGTGTTGATACCTTCACCCTACCTGGAGATGCTCTGCTTTCATGCAAAAGTATGCAGATGAAGGAGGTGTACTGGTGCGTGTCTGTTGGGTTGGGCAGGTTGTTTTTATTCCATCTCTTAAAGGTATACATGAATATAGATAATTTTCTTTACACCAAATACACAGGAAGAGCTCAATGAATATAGAATGCACAAGGGAAAAAATTATCTCATTACAAATTTCTTCAAATATGATGAAATAAAAAAACAATTCCTCAAAATTATAAAAATCTAAAAAGTACTTAACTGCTCACTAATAACATGGTCATTTCATTTCTAATTTAACATGATTTATTTTATATCCTCCTGTTCTTTTGCAGAATCATTTTTCTTTCATGAAAGAGAAAGCATTCTATCCAGGAGGTGGGGGTGAATAATGGTTGGGTTAGATTTGGGAGAAGCAAAGAAATTCATCAAATAATGGAATTAAATTAGTATATAGCAATCATTAAGTGCTCAGTATGTGCCAGGCATTATTCTAAATATGTGGCATGTTTTACATTATTTAAGCTAGGTACAGGTTGGTGTTCAGAAAACAAATAACGAAGGCTGAAGACATGGAAAAAGAAGAAAGACTGGAGCATCAAAGGATAACAATAAAAAGTAAAGAAGGACCTAAAGAGGATGACAGATGGACGCTGGGAGGGGCATAGTCGAAAAACTGTGAATGAGAAAGGAGAATGGAAAGAGGATACAGAGAGAGAGAGCTGCACTGATCCCCTACTGGATTAGCTGCTGTACACACATTGCCCATTTTATCCCCACACTATCCCTATGAGGAAGGTTTCATAATCCTGACTTTGTCAAACAAGAAACAGGTTGTCAAAGCTTGTGTCTTAAACAAGATTACATAACTAGTAAGCGGTAAAGTCAGAATTTAGATCTAGAGCTCTGTCTTGTGCTGAAGCCCACTATTGAGTTTGATATACAAGGTTTTTAACTGGGCTAAACCCTAGTACACGTCCATGACTTGATAAACTTTCCTAGTCTCACTTATTATGATAGAGGGAAAAAGCATCAATTTAATCACATGTTATAATCCACACACATGTATATTTACCCACTTGGAGTACAGATTAGCATATAAATTCCAAATAACAAAGATAAGAAATGATCAATTACAGAATTTTCCAGAAATGTAGTTTGTACTTCTTTTTAATTAAGCCTAATCATTGAATGATTTATATGGAAAACAAGAGTTAAGGAGTAATCATGCATATGGTACCCAGTTTTTGATTCAATAGAAAGGAAAGTGTCTAGAAACAAAGTTCTGAGGCCTGTGTACATACTTGGGCTCTGTTAGAATTTCAATTTTCCATGACATGGTTCAGATCCTACTCAACTCATTGTGCATTCTCTATAGATATGATTTGCCAGCACAGTGAAGCATACTACAGTATTTAAAACCATAGGCTGTAAACATCACTATTACATAGCCTTTTATTCACACAATGGAGAATCAAGATAAATGCTATGGATTTTCTCAAATTTATCTTCTTCACTTTCTACAGGAACAGGCTGATCAGGTAGAGACACCTCTAAGCATATATGTAACTAATTTAGGACCTTCCAGGTACCCACAGTCTTGATTAGCAGGTGCCAAATTAGACTATCCCACAATAAGAAACATTTTTCCCAGAGGAATATTCTGACAGCTTTCTGGTCTCATAGAGTTTCAGTGTGAGGTTGGCAAGTTGGCTGAAAGTACAAGACATTTATCAAATAAATAATTAAATAGATAAATGATTGATAGATGGAAAGATAGATGATAGATGGGTAGGTAGGTAGATAGATAGATGGATAGACCTTCCTGCCAGTCTACCAGGATTCTAATTTAATGGCAATTGGAAAAGACAGCATTTTTATGTGCCAGAGGAAAAATGGTCTTAGCTCTGAATTTATTTCCTTTCGGTAGATGGGCTCACACATTCTTTTTCCTACTTCTTTATCGCACTATACTGTTTCTTGTGAACCAGAATAAAAGGCAAGGAATATCATTTTTAGGAGAGAAAAATCATTCACACACCTTTAGCCTGCTAATCCTCTCTCAGTCACACTGACAAAGCACTTTTCCTTTTAGAATAAATATGTTGGAATCAAATGAATTTCGGAAAAGGTTTTGTGCTTTGTTCTTTTTTAATCCCACTCCCTGTGGCTTGACTTTTGTTTGTCTTCCTATCCGTCTTCTACACTTGCCTTGGCATTGCTCCTAATGAGCAAGCTGTACTGCATAGGAATGTCAGCCTGCAGGTCAGTTAAGGTGAATCTGGCCACCTACCTCCCTGTTAAGATTTCACAGTGACCATCAGCTCACATCATTCAGTGCCAACCAGACAGAAATAACCACATGATTCTAAATTTGCCCTTCCTTTGGGATGATAACTATTTCTTTTCCCACTCCTTTTTGCTGGCTCTTTGGGATCAGATGTCTGGCTTCTTCAGCCCTGTATTATCTTGTTCCTTTGGCACAGGAATGTTTTCAGTTACTAAACCTTTGATATTAAAAGAGACACTATGAGTGCTGTTATTTTTACATCTTCTAAAAACTACATTGCCTATAAAATTGAGATTCCCAAATTCCATAGGTATTTACTATGCATTTGTTTTATATACAGTACTCTCATAAGCACATTAAGAGATATGATATAGTTCCATCCTATAGAGTAAACTGTGCATAAGTAATAATACTATAACACATGGCAAGTAGAATATGACAGGTATAAAAGTTCCAGGTATAATGGATCACAGAACAAAAACAGAGATTAATTATGAATGGGACAATTATTGCCATGGGGAGAGACGTGAGCTAGTTCTCAATAAGAACAGGTTGTGAATTGAGGGGTCAGTGGTAGGGGAATAATCAAGAAGTGTGCAATTCAGACAGAAAGAAGGAAATGGGCAAAGCATAGAAAATGAAATTTTAAAAATACATTTTTGAAACAACAAAAAATCACATTTTGCGTCCACAGACTAAAGTTTCCTTCAGGCCAAATGGATTGGGTCTCAAATGATATGTTCAGAAATTTCATTTTCTTCTGTTCATTGGTGGTTCCCAAAAGCTTGCCATGGGCCAGTGATGGTTTAAGTCTAAGTTTTCCCTGGACTAAGGAAAAATGAGAAAAATAAAGACAATTGTAAGGTCTTTATTTTTAACAAAATGAAATGAAGTCATCTTAAAAGTTCTTTTCTTTTGAGCTTATGTGTTTCCTATATTTGGAATCAAATTCGATTGTTTTTATAAAATGATAATAAGAGTAGATGGCAGTTTGGTGGGAGGTTCTAATGTCATTGCTTTGTAAATAAAAATTGGCAACACTCTATTAAGCTCTCTAACTTATTTTTGTTTCACTAGTACATGAAACCCAAAATTTGGGAGCCACTTCCAAAGGTAATGTTGCCCGCCCCCCTTGGAAGGGAGCAATGTTGTAAAACTTGTTCTCTAGGAAACATAAGTCTGGAAGCAATACATTAAAAGGAAACGAAAGGAGAAAAAAGTGAAAAAGGAGGAGGAAAGGCAATAAACAAGACAGGCAGTGGCTGTATACAGGAAAGTAGCTAGAAATCTGTGGCAAGAAACAATCAGGGCCTAATCCAGAGCATTGACAGAGTGGAGTGAAAAGAAGCAATGGATGTCCAGGTGGATAACACAGACTGGCAATTGAGTGGATGCCTAAGATAAGGTTATATTCTGAGAACAGAGTTTGAGCCACTGGGATATCCATACAGAAAAGAGAAAGCAGCAAGGGAGATTTGGAGGCGACCTTGAGATATAACAGACTGGGCCTGGGGAAATTGCTAAAGCCTAGAGAGGTACAACTTGGACTCATCTATATAAACATAAGAGCTAAGAAAGAACAGTCAAAGAGGAGCAGGTGGAAGAGAGAACGCTGAGAAGACCTCAACCGCTTGATTTTCCTTTGTTAGTCTACATCCTCTGTCAAGAAAGACAAAGGGCAAAATTTCTCTTTCCTGAATGTACCCTGATGAGTGAACTCTGATTTTTGCTATCATCATTTCCTTATTGATCTACTTCACATACTATATTTGGGGGGGGAAGACTCATAGTTTCTCAAGATCCTATTAGTACATATCTTTGTTGCTACATATTTCCATTAAGTTCAGCATCATATCAAATTGGAATGAGCTGGGAATTAATGAATGAAAATGATAGTTACTCAGCCTAAGAATTTATGGCTTTGCATCAAATAAGAGACAAAGAATGAGATTTGAACTTGAATGACACTTCAGCACTATAAGAAATTGTGTAAAATTGACAAGAGAAGGACACTCAGATTTTAAAGCTCTTCAGAAATATTTTTTTCATCATGGATATTAAAGTTGCAGTTCAATTTATTTTGTGTGTGGTAATAATAGCTAATATTTATTGAGCATTTACTATAGTCTAAGCATTTTATAAGCACAGCCTCACTTAATCTTCCAAAAATATGTACCAGGTAGATAATTTTAGCACAGCTGTTCTTCAAGTAATATTAATAAAAGTAAGATATTGCAAGAAGATAAATTACTTGTCCAAAGTCACCAAGTAGAAAGTGACTGATCTGGGATTAGAACTCGGTTGTATCAATTAGGCTTCATTCTTTGACAAATGACAGACAACCAGCTAAAACCAATTTAAAGAAAAAGGAAATTTCTGAGTTCCCAACATTAAAAGATCCAAGAACATAGCTAGGGCTAGCTCCAGAAGGAATTTAACAAGGAACTCAAACAATGCTATCAGAATACAGCATACATCCTTACCCAGCTGTCTCTGAGTTGGCTCTATTCTCAAACAGCCTTTTCCGTTGTGATGTCAGACTGTCACCAGAGGTTCCAGCCTTACAGCCAGGCTCAACCAAGACCAATAGAAAAACGCAACAGTCTTGCCCAGCAGTCCCGGGAAAAGCCTCATTTCATCCATTCATTTTAATTAGGTTACGAGCCTGTCCTGAAGGAATCATTGCAGTCTGCTCAATGTTATGCACTAAATGGCAAAGCCTGGTGCCAAGGGTGCAGCACTGTTTGAATGCAGGTGGAGGATTATTTAAGTGAGGTAATCCAGGGTGTGATTGACAGAATTAGGCTACAATAGATGCTGGATGGCATGATCAGCAAATATCTCTGACGACAGAACTTTCTTTCTGAAGAATCTGAGCTTTTAACCACACATTATTGCAGCTAAACAATGAACAATCTTAAAGAACAGATGAGGTTTTGTACATTAAAAGAAGGACACTGCTCTTGTGGCATCCTTCATGCTTCTTTCAGTTTGCTATTCTAAACTACCAATGCCTGGACTGGGGAAATGGCATGTGGAAAGAACTAGATCTATTTCTGCTGTGTAACAACAGAAATGAACGCACCTCTCCCAAGAGGCTTCCTTTGGGGGAGCAGGTGGAAGAGGGGGTGGACATTATATATTTGTCCTGGATCACTCTTGAAGTGACTAAGAAAGTGACACTGGCCTCCATATCTCCTTTCTAAGCCAAGTGTTTACACCAGAGTCCAACTCCAAATACCTGTCCATCTAGAAGATTTTCTTCCATTTTCCCCCTAATACATGGGATTTAGTTTGAGGCAGTGAAGCATTAGTGCCCATTGCTCCATTTATCCTTTTAGAGCCTTACTAAAGATTCCACAAAAGAACCAATCTCATTCCACAGCAGGTTCCTCCCTATAAGGAAAGGACAAAGGAAAGAAAGCCCTGATTCTGTTTATGATTGTCTCTTTCTACTGCCCTAGGAATATTAACTTGTTGGTTCTCTCTTCATCTCAAACCGTTTTTTTTTCTTAATTTCAGCTGACTTTCCAACACATTACGGTAGAAAGAAAACAAAGTACCTGGACGCTCGTAATTTCATGGATATGTTGATGAAACGGTTTATAATGCAGTTAAATCCCAGCTCTTTGTGCCTAAAAAGCAAAAGGAAACACTCTATTAGGCCATCTTCTAGCTGTAAAAATTTCAGCTGAATGTCTATTACTTCCTTTTCTTTAAAACTCCAACTTCATAGCCAATATTGCCAGACAAATGAAATAGCTCATTCCTGTCCTTTATGTTGCAGTGAATGTAGAAGAGTCTGTGCTTTAATGGGGTGAGTTTTAAACGGGAATTGAAAAGCCTGTGTTCTTTTACAGTTTCAACACTTCATTTAACACTTTGCTTAGACTCAAAAATTCTAGAGGAATAGTGAATATATATCTTCGAAGTTAAGGAGCAAAAAAATGTTCCTATTGAAATTTAAGCATAAGACGAATAGTGAACTGAGTCCAAAATGAGAACAGGATTATGGTTTGTTTCTTTTTTATCCAGAAGGCTGTCAGATGTAATTGAAACAATTTACAAAACATTCCTTTTGTCAGTGCCTTTTATTTTCAGTCTTCACTTTTCCCAATTGGTTTCTGATATTTAAAAACTGAACTAAAATTTCTCAAAGGAAAAGAAAAAGAAAATAGTGATAATATGTGTTCCTATTCTTCACTTTCACCATTTTACTCTCTAATAAAAGTGGACGTATGGGAAGCTTGAGTTTCCAGACTGGCTTCATTCAGCTCCCATCCCAAACTTCACCCCAGTGGAGACGACCAGCACTTGCCTAGGACGTACCCTCAGACTTTCCTTTCTCTGTTGTCTTCTGTGATCACTGATGCATACACCACCACTCCTATCCATCTCGAATGAATAGGTCAAACATCAGAAGAAACAGGATGGCCAGGCAGCCCACAGAGAGATTAACTTGTTAGCAGAGTACGTAGGCATTAAGGGCACCAGCAAAACTGGGGCAGCAGAGACAGACACACACAAAGAGAAACAGAGATAGAGAAGCAAACATTTCTACCTTGATGAATTTACTCACAATTTTACTTTTTGCAATCGGAATGTCTTTATGACACTATTTTAATTTTTGCATGAATATAGTTTTATGACTTTTGGAAAAACTAACTCTTTTATATTAGATAAGAGAGGGTATCATTATCTTTTCAGAATTTAAGTCCTCTAAGTCAGGCCCTCCAGTTAGCTTCCCAAAGCCAATTGACAGCTATAACCTAGACAATACACAGGAAGCTTCAGCCTTACTTTTATCCTAGAGACATCTGGAGAGGAAGAGTATCTGAAACAAAGTCACAATTGGAACCACAGAGTTATTGGAAAGTAGCTTTTCTAAATTTCTGGATCCGACTTCCAAGAATCTCTTATCATCAGAAGATTGGGGATCCATTTCCTTGTTCCAAAAATAACACCTACCACAAAATTTCTCAGAGTGGATCATGGTCAATGGTCTCAGAATCTCTTGGAGTATTTCTTTTTAGCGACCTAACCCTCAAACTTCTCAATTGGACTTTACAGTTTTGGATTGGATATCTGCAAACTACAAGTATCCCACTGATATGTATGTTCATTCATACATATATATATATATATATATATATATACATGGTCAGTACAACAATTTAAGGTAGAAGGAAAATAGTAAAGACATGAGTTCAAAGAAGTCTGTGACACAACTGTTTAATCCTGTCAGAAGCATCTCCCATTTATGATAAAACTTAAAGATCCTTACAATGAATCTCAAAAAAGTTACTTAAACCTATCAACAACTTTTCTTCCACTCGCCTGTATACCTCTCATTGTTTAGTTTTTATCAGTGTAAAAAAATAAATCTTACATAACATTGACATTGTTGTTTTAAGAGGTCACATTTTATTTAAATATGTTGGTCATGATTTGGTTGGCGTTTAAAAAACTGTTAACAGGAAAACAGAAACCTAAATTATGATTACATTAAAATAAAGTAGAAACTATAAGAATGGTTATTTGTAATAATAAACTAAACAATGCAAGGTTGAAAGTAAAAGTATAATTTTTAATATCTGTCTCTTTACATTGATCACAAAATTTAAAATGCAGTCATTCTCTCCCAATGCATAGACATTTTCTATGTTTCCTTCAGAATCCAACCAGCAAGAACCCTGTTTTAGCATTTTATTTCAGATGCAGTTCAAAGGGAGGGCAAGGTTAACAGTGGAATTCTTTACATGAACTAATCTTATATGACATTATCTAATAAAGCATGGCATGTATTTGTAAAGAAAAAAATGCAACCTGAAACATTTTCAATGACATTGCACAAAAAGAACAAAAAGTTATTATGACATAAACAATTTGTGTTGATTAAATTTCATTGTGGAGAAATTGAGATGTCAAGAATAAATGAAATTTGACTATGATGACCCTGTCACTCTGTAGATTTTAGGTATCTAAGTATATGCCACATATAACATGCCTACCGCTGCTTCTTTGAACAATTCTTAGTTCTTACTGATGATTACTGCTTTATTTTCTTGTCATCAAATTCACTTCTTCCCACTAAATAGGAAGCTCTCAGGTGAATGAACAGATTTTTGAAAGTTTTCTAAAACTACAATCCAGCATATTCACCACATAGATAAACTTTTGCTCAGATGAAAATACTGGTAAGTCATCCAATATGTGACTTTTAAAGCACTTTGTGCTAGAAAAATAAATGATGCATTTGATTCTGATGATCTAAGTTCTTTTTTTCATTTCTAAAAAATTTATTTATTTTAAAAAATTTTTAACTGTGGTAAAATAAGCACAACATAAAATTTACCATCTTAACCATTTCTAAGTGTACATACAGTTCAGTAGTGTTAAGGACATACACACTGTTATACAAACAATCTCCAGAACACTTTTCATCTTGCAAAACCGAAACTTTGTACCCATTATACACTAACTTCTCATCCTCCCCTCTCCTCAGCCCCTGGCAACCACTATTCTTTTTTTAAAATTGATATATCATAGTTGTAGATATTTTGGAGGAATGTGATAATTTGATACATGTATACGATGTGTAATAATCGAATCAGGGTAATTAGCATGTCCATCACCCCAAACATTTATATTTTCTTTATGTTGGGAATTTTATAATTCTTCTCTTCTAGCTACTTTGAAATATGCAATAAATTTTATTGTTATCTATAATTTCCCTACTATACTACCAAATACTAGAGTTTATTCCTTCTATCTAACTTTATTTTTGCACCTATCAACCAACTTCTCTTTATCCTCTATCCCCACCTCCCTTCCCAGCCTCTGGTGAAAAAGCTTTTCAGGATGACGGTGCCAGGGTGTTTCATTTTCAGGCACAGAAACCGACTGAACTGCCATCTGGTTGTTTTCACGTATGTACCTCTTCTCTGTTGGTGCATACTGTGTGACAGATACTGCCTGGCACACAAGATGGACACTGTCGTCATGAACCTTATAGTCTGTTGGAGTAGATTAATGAACAAAACACAAATTTATATTAATAGTATACATAAAATAAAGAAAATATTTACAAGTTATGAAAGGTATTACAGAAGAAATAAGCAAGAGGCTACCTACCATAGAAAATAAATCCGCAAGAGGCAAGGGAGGCCCTACTTTGCATAGCATGATTAGGAAAGGCCTCCCAGACCATGTGATATTTAACTGAGACCTAAAGGATAATGAGAAGAAAGTCACATGAAGAAAGAGAGGAAAAGATTCCAGGTTGGAGACACAGGATGCACAAAGAGTTTGCAGCAGGAAACAGGCTGGTATCCCTGGAGATATCTCTGACATCCAATGTTCTTGAAGTGTGGGAAGTAACAGAGAGACACAAGAGGAGATTTGAGGAAATAGGAACCTGATCATTCGGGGCCTGGGAAGCCACGGTAAGGAACTTGGAGTATATTCTAGTGGCAAAGAAAGCTACTGGACAGTTTCTAGTGACAGAATGCACTCAAACATTTTTAAATCTTCAGGTAAAGTAAGATCCACTTCATTAAAGGCTGTTCTCCTCCATCAAAGTGTAAAGACGACAAAGCTTATTTTCACTGCCACCTGCCCCTGCTCCCTTATGGTGAACCTGGTCCCACCTACCTGTCTGGAGCTCTGACATGTGCCCAAGGAAACACTCACTACATTCTTGACCATTCCTTCCACAGCCCGTTCTTAAAAATGTATTCTCTCTTCTTTTTATTTCTTCTGGGTTACAGCCACTTCCATCTCTATCTTTTTCGGTCATTTTTCATAGAACTTATTACAATGCATACTTTTTGCTTGGTTGCTTTTCACCTATTTGCTCTTCATTTCCACTATCAGACTATAAACTCCACGTCAGCTCTGAGAATACCAATTTGGATTATGTTGAAAACTTTGGCAACTGTCACTGCTTAGCCTTCTCAGCCTTTTGTTTTGTTTTGTTTTGTTTTGTTTTGAGACAGTATGTTGCTCTGTTGCCCATACTGGAGTACAGTGGCATGATCATAGCTCACTGCAGCCTCAAATTCCTGAGTTCAAGCAACCCTCCCACCATGGCCTCCCAAAGTGCTGGAATTACAGGCGTGAGCCACCACACTTAGCCCCAGCCGCTGATATAAGGACAACTTTTCCTTTGCTATTGTACTACAAAATTTGTATAGAAATATAAAAACTGCATGTGCAGCTTAACAGTAGCCCAGTCTTTCTTTCCCTGGATCTAATTTTTTAGACCTTTTGGCTTCCCTGACATGTCTAATACTAATAATCAATAGTCACAAAATCTTCAAGAATCCTGGGCTAATACAACCATGGTTGTTATTTCAAAACCAATTATGGGATGGGAATATGGGCAGAGGAATGATAAAAGAAAAGCTTTTTAATTTTCTTATTAAAAGATGGATGAACCTGGAGGACATTGTGTTAAGTTAAATAAGCCAGACACAGAAAGACAGATACCACATGATCTCAGTCATATGTGGAATCTAAATAAGTTGATCTCATAGAAATAGAGAGTAAAATGGTGGTCACCAAAAGCTGGAGGCAGGGAAGGGGGACATAGAAAACAGATGGTGGAGATGATACAACAAAATACATACAAATTTAAATTTCCATTCTATTCAAATAAAGCAACCATCCTCTTCTAGATCAATTATGCTCTCATGTTCCTCAAAATTAAACAACTAAGAAGGATGAGTAAGATGGCACTGCTCTCCAAAGCACCTCACTTCCCAGGCTTTTAGGGGAGAATAAGAAAAACTGTTATAGTTAGTGCCCAATAATCACTTTACAATTTTCAACCAATCATTAATTATCTCTGATCTTTGCTCATGCAAATAACAAAAATTTCAGAGATTTAACTATTTCATCAAACTAATTTATATTGTAATTAATTTTATAATGAACAGGTAAAGTACACACATATTTTTTGCATGTAAACTGGGGAAAATATTTCCCATAAACAGAATATACATACTGTCTGACATATATACATACTGACATATATATACTGTCTTGTACACAATTAGCAGTCAACAAATATGATATAA
Source organism: Avahi laniger (assembly GCA_963575035.1). NCBI lineage: Eukaryota > Metazoa > Chordata > Mammalia > Primates > Indriidae > Avahi > Avahi laniger. The sequence continues at coordinate 17,153 of CAUYSK010024098.1, forward strand.
TAGATAAGAAAATGGTTTAACATTTCACACAATTAAATTAAGACTCTAAATATTTTCAGGTAAGCCAGGATGTTTTAGAAATATATATTATTAATATGTTCTATAAATCAGTAGGATTGTTTTACATATGTATCATCACAAATTAGAGCATACAAGTATGCTTACTCCCACAAATACTTTTGAAGATTTGGGTTGTTGTGTTAATTTTCATAATAATTCTACATCACACTGACCAAAAATTTCAAAATGATTTGCACATACAAATAAACTATGTTTATCTACATGTAACGAAGCAGCATGTTGTATGGTATAAAGCAGGAGAGACATTCCATATTTAAATCTGTCAGATGCTAAGTGAACACAAACTTACCAAATGACATCAAGTTATCATCTTCTTGGGGAACATTATTAATTTAATTTACATTTATCTTTTCAGTTCTTCTTCCTTGGAATTTTTGCTCATGGAAGATTTTCAAACAATATTGACTCCAAAATGTGTCACTGCTGTGAATTACAACTTAGGCAGAAAAACTCACATGTCAAGGTACGTAAATGATAACAAGTCCTTGCTCAAGTTCAACACCAAAGAGATGACTGACAGTAACTAGTTGCAGTTCAAGAATTCTCAGATATAAAAATGCCTTAAAGTATTAGTCAAAGGTTAGCATAGTAGGACATATTAAAATTACATGAAGCCTGGACCTTAGAGAAAGTTTTCCTTTCTGACTTAATAGGCAAAAACTTATAAGTGAAATGTCCACATGCCCTTCACAAGTCTATTTGAAGTATTTTAGCTAGTGGGTAATAATTCGATTTGGACAAATTCATCTGCTAATAGGTATAGAAAAAATCTCCTAGAATGTTGTTTTACATGCTAAAATAATATTTAAAAATCTGAGTCAAGGGTCAAGGGGAAAAGAAAAGAGTAAATTTAAGAATATCAGTATATTTTCTACTAAAACAACTGGGCATACCCAATAACAAACCATCGAAAGTGCTGTGATTGGAGATACTTTCTTAAGGATATTTATCATGAAATACTATCGAACTTAACAAAAAGTTATGAATAATTATGAAAAAAAATTTTTTCTGAAACCAGTTTAGAGTAACTTGCTGATCAGATGCCCATTCACACTCAAATACCTTAGTGGGTAGTTACTGCAAACAAGGATGTCCTGCTAGATAATTACAACATTACCTTCAAAACTAAAAAATTAACACTAATATTTAGGTTATTAAGAATGAAATGTCCGATTGCCTTAGGTACTAAGTTTGACAGTTGATATCTGACATTGCACTTTGACATTTCTTGTTCTATTTTTATTATGAAGGTATATCCTGAGTCTTTCAAACACATGGCTTGGCTTGTGATTACCTTTCAAATTTTTTTTAAAGCAATTTTTGTGAAAACATGGATAAGTCAAAAATTCATGTCATGGAGCCAATGCAGCACAGACAGTTCGAAATATCCATGAAGTGAGAAGAATGTGGCTAATGAATACACTGTACATGGATGGTTTGAGAAGTTCTGTTCTGGTGGTTTTAGTCTTGAAAATAAGCCACATGGGCAACCTAAGACCAAAGTGGATAATGATGAGCTGAAAGCTAAAGTGGAAGTGAATCTATCTCAAACTATATATGAATTAGCAAGTTTTGGTGTTACTATTCCAGCAATATTGGACCATTTGGAACAAATGGGCAAGGTAAAGAAGCTGGATAGATGGGTACCACATGAATTAAATGAGCGCCAGAAGAGAAATCATCTCAAAGCTTGCCTTTCTTTCCTGGCATGATGTAAAGGTGAAACATTTCTATACCATATTGTTATATGTGATGAAAAATGGAGTCTTTTTGACAATTGCAAGCATTTGACATGATGGCTGGATAAAGGTGAAGTGCCAAAACACGGTCCAAAACCAAATATTCATCGAAAAAAGTTAATGGTGTCTGTTGGTCCAGCACTGGTATTATCCACAACAGCTTCATGAAACCTGGTCAATCCATCCCAGTAGATGTCTACTGCAACCAATTGGACGAAATAATGGGGATGCTTGTGATTAAGCAGTCAAAACTGGAAAATAGAGACGGGCTAATTCTCTTGCAAGATAATCCTTGACCACCTGTCACACAAACAATGCTGCTCAACTACAGAGGCTTGACTTGGAAACTCTCTGTCATCCACTGCATTCACCAGACCTTGCACCAACTATCACTTCTTCTAGGCTTTGGACCACTTCTTGCAAGGAAAAATAATTGAATTCTCAACAAGTTGTGGAAAACGCCTTTCATAATTTCATTGCCACTCGCTCTCCAGGTTTCTTTGCTACTAGCATAAACAATCTGCTGTTAAGATGGCAAAACTATGTCAACAGTTTAAGTGTATACTTTGATTAATTGTACTGCTTCTTGTTTGAGATATAATAAACTTTTGATTTGAAATCAGACATTTCATATTTAATGACCTAATATATTTCTACCATCTCATCGTCACATATCCAATTCAAGTTTTGCCAATTGTCTCAATAATATCTTCGCATTTTTAAAATAATCACACATTAGATTTAGTTATCTTGTCTTTTTAATGTTCCTTACTCTGGAACTGTTTCTCAGTCTTACCCTAACTTTCATGATCTTGACATTTTTGAAGGTTACAGGCCAGTTATTTTATAAAATTTCCTCAACTGAGTTTTTTTTAATGTTTTCTCCTAATGATTAACTTCAGATTATGCATTTTTTGCTGGAATATCATAGAAATGATGCTCTCTTTTGCAATTAGTATGTAATTTTTTGAGAATTTTTTAAACTATGTAAATAATTCATTTTTCATCATGTTTTCAATTTATTCATTAATTTATTTATATTGACAAAGACTCATGTTTTTCAATTTTATTCAGTGGTTTACAAACCATTATTATCTCTATTTATATTGATGTTCCATTTATCCCAAATTTGATCAGTGGCAGCAACTTCCATCTGTATCTTACATCCTTTTGACATGTCTCTATCATTCAGTAAGCACTTCTTTGTTTTATGGAACAGACGTCTCAGCATCATCTTGTCATTTCCCTGTCTCTGTCCTGGAATCAGCTTTTCTTTCTGTGGAGAATGGTTCTTAGAAATCAAGATCTGGACACTAGGTGTGCCAGTGCCCATTGGGGAATCACTGTTCTCAAATCCTCTTAGTGAACAAAGCTAAGAAATATTTGTGTCTGTGTTTGTGTGTGTATTCATGTACATCTATGTCTGTCTGCATACACATTGAAAACCATGTATTTATTACACCAATATCCCTAATCCCAATCTAATATCATAAGGTTTATGCTACTTTTCTCCTTTTTTGAATTTGCAATTTCCTTTCTTGACAATGAGAAATTTGGTGCATGTTATGCTTAATATACTGATTTATTTGGTCACACCCACTATATATAACAAATTTTTCAACATCATTGCCACTTCCTCCCATGTAAGGGAGCCTTTCTCACCCTTTTTGGGCTCTACTACCCTGCTCTGAGATGCCCTTTAGATAAATATCCTCCTTACTGTGGTTAGCCTCAAGCACTCTGCTCAGTCGACACATGCATATGTACGTGCCCTCAGGGTCTGACACCCACATTCTGTAAAGGTCCTCATCACCCTTCTCAGGCTCCCATGTTTTTCCCCCTGCACCATGACTCACTCTCAACCCTCTCTAGTCTCCTCACAACCCTGAACCCATAAGGGTAGATGTCCTACACAGACACCTATCTTGCCCTGCCCATCTAATGGCTTTAAGACTGAATTGTTTAATAGAACAAAGAAGAGACAAGGAACAGGAAGAGGAAGACGAAGAGGAAGAGCTACTATTACTTCTTAAAAATTACTTTCCTGTGGGGATGGAGATCAATGGTGCAGTGAGACTATTTGTGGAAGATGTGATGAGAAAAAGTCTCAGTTCTACTTACAGAACAAACCATTCCTTTGCTCTAACTTAGACAATTAAATTACAATTTCATTACAAAATAGTATTCGGTGTAATTCATTTTTTAACAAATTATAGGTTAAATTGAATATTTTCTAGGAGGATAGATTTAATACTGCAAAGAAGACTCTTTTTATCTACCTATACCAGGATGACTAAGATAATATATTCACATACATAACATGTGGTAGTAGAGTGAAGAAACTATTTGGAAACATTAAGACAAAAAACATTTCAAATTAGCCAGATATTGACAAAAGAAAGAAATCTTTTGCCTGGAGTGGCCAGGTAATTACTTTGATTCTTTTAGTATAAAGTGTTATTTAACACTAGAATGTTTTCTCTCCCTATTAAAAGCAATTATCCCTTAATACGGTCTCTGACAATTTGTAGTACAAATATCTTCTACCAAGCCAAAATTATGGGCACTTAAGGATTCTAAAAACCAGTTATTAGAAAAAGAGAAAGTCTACTGCAGATGCACTGCTTTTAAGGGTATCCCATGCATTTAATTCCAGGACAGAAAACAAAAATAATTTTGATGATTTCTTATGACTGGAAAGAAAAGTACAAGAATTATGAAAGTTTGTTGGCAAGTTGTGTAGAGATGTTCTCACAGTTAACTATAATATGGCCTATTAGCATATAAATTTTTACCAAAAACAAATGCATCCCTTTCACCCCTTAAGAAAAAGAAATACACACAAATATTTCACATTATATAAGTCTTTTTTCTAAGAGAATATTATTACCATATCAGGCTAATTTAATCTCTAAGAGAACCTTCATGACCATGAGCAAATTTTTTGTGGACAGTTCACTTACATTTTTTCTATCTACATTTATTATTATACCTAGTACAAGTACAGATTGTTTCTACAGATTTTGGCTGTTAAGAGAAAATGGTGCAGAGAAAGAGTAAAACAAGAGATAGGGTAACTTTCAGCCAAGATGGCAGACTAGAAGCAACCAGCACACACTGATCTCATGGAGAGCTTTGAAAGAGTCAAGTAGACATTCAACTTCATATGAATTGTCTGGAACAGAGCACCAGTATTCAACAGAGAAGCAACAGGAGACATGAAAAGCAGGGAAAAGGGAAGTCTCGGCAGATTTTTAAAAATTGAAATCATGCCATGTATTTTCTCAGTGGAATAAAATTAGAAGTCAATTCCAAGAGGAACTCTCAAAACTATACAAATATGTGGAAGTTAAACAACCTACTGTTGAACAGTCTTTCATTCAGTAACAAAATCAAGATGGAAATCAAAAGATGTTTTGAATTGAATGACAATAGCAACACAAGCTACCAAAATCTCTGGGATACAGCAAAAGCAGTGCCAAGAGGGAAAGTCATATCACTAAATGCCTACATAAAAAAGACAGAAAGATCATACGCTAATAACCTAATGTCTCACCTAAGGCAACTAGAAAAACAAGAACAAACCAAACCCAAAGCCAGCAGAAGACAAGACATAACGAAGATCAGAGCAGAACTAAATGAAATGGTAATCAAAAAGACAATACAAAGTTTCAATGAAACAAAAAGGTGATTCTTTAAAAAGATAAACAAAATCAACAGACCACTAGTTAGATTAACCAAGAAAAGATGATAGAAAAAAACAAATAACTCCATTAAAAAATGGGCAAAGACATGAATAGACATTTTTCAAGAGAAGATGGACCAACAAACAAAAAAGGATAGGCCAATGGACATATGAAAAAATGTTCAATATCACTAATCATGAGGAAGATGCAAACTGAAACCACTATGAGATACCATAGAACTAGAAAGGTGATGTATATTCTAATTACCCTGATTTGATAATTACACATCATATACATGTATCAAAATATCACTCTGTATCTCATAAATATGTACAATTACTACATGCCAACTAAAAATAAAAGGAAAAAAACTGGGGAAAAGATAAATACTGGAAAAAAACAAATAACCATCAACAGATAAATAAATAAACAAAATATGGCATATCCATACTCATCATTAATTAATTAATTACTGATACACATGGTATTCTTGACTCCCTCTTCCACTAAACTCTAATTTTTCTAATGTCAAGGGCTGCTTCATTCAGTATTAAACATCCAATCCCTGGTAGTTAGTATGTGTCTATGAAATGAGTTATTTTAATATAGAATGAAATGAATCTGACAGTTCCAAAGCATGTCAGTTCACAAAAAGATAATTTACAGTGACAAATTCATTAAATTTACTAATTTACCATATTTTAAGGAACATTTAAAAAATGTATTCAATGACCATGAATATATTATTCTTAATATTATATTCAAATTGTTATTATTGAATTGGTCATTTAGTGAATTGGCTTGTAGAAAACTAGCTTTAAGCAAATTGGTTCTGGGGAAATATTTTATTAGTAAATTGATCTAGAGCTCATAACTTTCCTTATTTAGTAAATAGTTACAATGATAATTTTTCTTCCCAAGAATATTGTATGTGGTGAAATAACTTATGTGCAAATTTGGCAGGGGGGACTTTGGAAGTTTATATATATTCCTAAGAAAATGTTATTACCTATTTTTATTTACATTGTTCATAGGAACAAAACTAATTCTACCTGTATTGGCTATGTACTACTCAGAAAAATATTTTTGCTTGTCTCAGCCTCAGACTCCTTATCTATAAAGTACAAAAGCATTTTATATGAACTTGTCTTTTAGCTCTATGTGAAATCCAACTAGAAAAAGACATCCCAATGTAGGACAGTGTTGAATATTGAAGACTGCAAATTCCATCTTACCGGGCAATTGAAGAGAGAACACTATTTCACCATTCTCTTTTAGTATTATCCATGGATTGTCCATAGAACATGACTATAGAAATAACTATTTTTTAAAACCCAAAAGAAATCTAAGGAACTTTGTAAAGTATTCAATAAAAGCTTATTACCTGCCAGGTGCGGTGGCTCACGCCTGTAATCCTAGCACTCTGGGAGGCCAAGGGGGGCAGATTGTTTGAGCTCAAGAGTTCGAAACTAGCCTGAGCAAGAGCGATATCCCGTCTCTACTAAAAATTAGAAAGAAATTAATTGGACAACTAAAAATATATAGAAAAAATTAGCCGGGCATGGTGGTGCATGTCTGCAGTCCCGGCTACTCAGGAGGCTGAGGCAGGCGGATCACTTGAGCCCAGGAGTCTGAGGTTGCTGTGAGCTGGGATGATGCCACGGCACTCTAGCCCAGGCAACACAGTGAGACTCTGTCTCAAAAAAAAAAAGAAAAAAAGCTTATTACCATTGTTGTTATTACTGAGTTGTCACTTGTGGCTTAATATATCTTGAAACCATATACAATTAAAGTTTAAATTAGTCATATCCCTTCTAAACTTTCACAATGAAACATGGTACAAAGATATAACTCTACAGTTCACAAAATTCACAGTAACTTAAAGAAATGTATCACTCTTTCAAAACAACTGAATTTTTTTCTTCCCTTAATCTTAGATTATATGTTTATGGTAGTTATTTAATTATATTTTATCCCCTAAAGAAACAAGAAATATTAGTTCAATATTTTCTTTATTTAATAGAATACACATATTACCTCCACCAAAGTAAGAAGAAAATGTTTTCCCAGTCAACTTCCTTCACTTTACGTTGGTAACAGACATTGATGCTAACATCCGCGCAGTTGCACCTCTGTCCACAATTCACTTATACCATGTTTCCACACCTCCTGAATGACATACAATCTCATAATAAGAGGAAAAGAGAGGGAGTATTGCTCTTCCATCCCCCCTTCCAAAAAAAGTGCTACAAAAATACTGTTAAGCCTACCAAAGCAAGCAGTACACATTGGGGAAGGCCATAGCCCTTTGGAAGAGAAGATGTGTTATTTTCTCTATAATAAAAGCTATTAATTTTTTCAGTGTATCTTACACACATAAAAGGTAAAGTAGTTATGCAGTTGTCAGTTCTGTGCTGGGTGTAGTTCGGGAAAAGATGAATTCTGAATATTCATAACCCTTTTCTGTTAAACTAATTAACATTTACTCTTAGGCATTAAAGATGTCCTTGGAAGCTTTTCCTTACTCACATAAACTCTCTATTTTAACAATAAACATCTGCCTGTTTAGTACTTATGTTTTTTCACATGCACATATTTCTGCTCGGTGTTTATTATTGCCTTTTTATTTTTTATTTCAGAATATTATGGGGGTACACACATTTTGGTTACATTAATTTGCTTTTCTACAGTTTAAGTCAAAGTTACAAGTGTGCCCTTTAGCCAGTTAGTGTGCATTGTACCCATTAGGTGTGAATTTACTCATCCCCTCCTCCACCATCCCACCTACTTGATTTCCCTTGAGTTTTACCTCCATATGTGCACATAGTGTTGATCCATTAGTTTCAGTTTAGTACTGAGTACATGTGGTATTTGTTTTTCCATTCTTGGGATACTTCACTAAGAATGGTCTCCAGTTCCATCTGGGTTGTTACAAAAGACACTAGATTACCATTCTTTTTATAGCTGAGTAGTGCTCCATAGTATACATATACTACATTTTATTAATTCACTCATGTATTGATGGTTACTTGGGTTGTTTCCACATCTTTGCAATTGTGAATTGTGCTGCTATAAACATCCAAGTGCAAGTGTCTTTTTGATAAAATGTCTTTTTTTCCTTTGGGTAAATACCTAACAGTGGGATTGCTGGATCAAATGGTAGTTCTACTTTTAGATATCTTTGAGATATCTCCATGCTTTCCATAGTGGTTGTACTAGTTTGCAGTCCCACCAATGGTGTTTATTATTGTGACCACCATTGCATGTTCTTTGATCGCAAGACCCAGTTCCTCATTCACATATGTTAGCTGTGGGTGCTGAGTGATTGATTGACTAAACACAATGCAATTAAAGGTATTCCTTTAGAAGCATTTTAGATAGATAATATTTCCTGCAGCTTTAAGGAATCTGATGTTTTTAGAATAGTCATCATCTGGTTTAAAGTGACCCAGGCATTTCACCTGCCTGCCTTTTCTGATCTAGATGTGGCCAGAGTGTCATCTCTTGCTCTTCTCTGAACAAAACAGAGAAACAAGCTGTTCAGAGGTCCTTGGGAGGTTGTTTAGAAAGGAAGAATGGCTAAGAGGAGAAAAGCTGTAAAACTGTCAAGTATCTTAATATATTTAAAAGAAGGATGGGGCCAGGCGCGGTGGCTCACGCCTGTAATCCTAGCTCTCTGGGAGGCCGAGGTGGGCGGATCGTTCTGAGCTCGGGAGTTCGAGACCAGCCTGAGCAAGAGCGAGACCTCATCTCTACCAAAAATAGAAAGAAATTAACTGGACAGCTAAAAATACATATGGCAAAAATTAGCCGGGCATGGTGGCACATGCCTGTAGTCCCAGCTACTTGGGAGGCTGAGGCAATAGCATCTCTTGAGCCCAGGAGTTTGAGGTTGCTGTGAGCTAGGCTGACGCCACGGCACTCGCCCCAGGCAAGAAAATGAGACTCTGTCTCAAAAAAAAAAAAAAGAAGGAGCCATGTTCCAAAAGATAGGCTGAGCAGTGAAAGAATAACAGAATTTTTCCAACTGTAAGCATACCCATCAAAGGGTATATCTGAAAACCCCTAGCCTAAAGTTCCCATGGAAAGACATGTGAGAATCAAATGATTCAGCAGATTTTAAGTGCTTATTTCTTTATACAGAGGTTAAACTTAATGTCAAGTGTTGAGTGAGGTTTGACTGCTTTTCCAGCTGCCCAGGACATCTTTGTAAACACAGGAGCTAAGAGATGAATACAACTCATTTATTCAAGATATTTGTGTGACTTAAACCTTTTCGCAAGTGCCTAAACCAGAGAAGCTCTAAAATGTCTGAGCAAATCCCGACATGATTTATGGAGACTAAGACCACAAACACTTAAGGTAGGTGCAGTCTGAGGTAGCAAGAGAAACAATATCTTCAGCCAATCCGGGGAAATGAGTGAGACATAATAAGGAAGGTCTAGGGAAGCTAGGTTACCATTGAAAAGATAATCCACTTGCCAAATGCTAAAAAGCCCGCTTTTGAGAAAAAGTCTTTTTTCCCACATGCTACTGCAATTGCCTTTAATGTCTGGGTCTGTAACAATTTTAAATTTTATATTTGTGTTCAGCATAAGAAAGAAAAAATTACATACCACAAACTTGGGAAAAGGTAATTAGAAGGAACAGAGAAATGAGTTAGGATGAGAAATGGGCCATTTTTTGCTCCTAGTAGAGTAGTTTTAAAACTAAAGATTTCTCTTTTAGGAACCATTTGACTATTCTTTCTTCTTAAGATTGGCCCTTCGATGAGCTACCAATCCCTTTAACTATATCATAGTTCCCCACTCTCCCAAATTCCCACCAATGAGAGAAAAGTTGAATGTGTTTCCATATAACATTTACTTGTGAATAGGACAGTATCAATTTTTTCAAAAACTATTTGGGAGGAGGTCCTCTTTTTACTGTAAATGACACTGACAATCACCCATTCATTTTACATACTAGACGTCCAAAAAAAATAACTTTTGATGGGCATAAACTTACATCGAAGCAACTTTAACAATTTAATTGCCAACAATAACTCTGAACAATTTACTTTCATGAAGTTTTGATGAATAAAATATTTAAAATATTTCCAAAGTCGATTACAATGTCCAAGGCAAAAATAACTACAAACTCCAATGAAGATTTCATAAATATATCATTCTTTTCAAGCACTAAAAACCTTTTTCTTAAAATTTATAAAGTAAGCTTAAATTTTAAGGATCATAAACTCCACGAACATTTCTCCAGAATCCACATAAAAATGAGTAAGAACAGTCAGTCATCTGTACATAATGAAGACTATGTAAATTGTCTTGAGGCAATTTAGTTTTGCTTACTCACTATTCCAGCTCCAAAGGCCAGGACAATGGAACCGCATTCCCGCTCCACCAGCCTTGCCAAAAGGGCACAGCAAAGGGAGAAAACCAAGTTAATGAGGGGTGAGAGAAGACATAAAGGGCCATCTGAGTCCCAGAAACATGATGAAAAACTACCCTAGGAGGTTGCTAGGCTATAATAGCCAAGTCTATCATCACTATAAAACAACAAATCATAATTCAGTTGGTTCCGGACAATTTTTTTAAAATATTTTTTAAGAAAAGGGGCTTAAAAGATCATTTCAAAGGCTGAGGAGATGGTCCAGTAGCACTCCCTGCTACTGAGTCATTTTAAAGCAAATGACATGAGAGGAATTATTCCTCTTTGTGTCAACCAGTTTTTGACAAAGAATGAAATCAAGCTGGTGAAAAACTAATCAAACCTTGATGGGTGCGGGACTGTCTTGAAATAAACTCCTCCCCTGGGTTTTTAAGGCATCAGCTTTAGCAGATGAGACCTGCAGCCTATCAGATGTGTGTTTGCAGCAGATAAATGACACCCTCTGGACTTGCCTTATTTGCTCTTATGAAATTCCTGTCAGTTTTGAGACATAAATAATTCAAGCAAATGGTTTTGGACACCAGAGGCTGCCAATTATTGTTGTGTCACCAACTCACAACCATTTGTTTTGGTCACCAGAGCATTTCCTTTAAAAAACTAAGACTTCTAGACTCAGAATAAGTTTCACGTTAAAGCAATTTTCTATCCCTCCAATTTCTTCCAAACTAGTTCTATTTGCATTTTGAAAGAAGAAATGGAAGTTTATCATTTAGAATGCCTTTTGTGTCTCCGATTCTTCTGCAAAAGTTCAAATATAATCGAGTTGAGAATTAAATAGTACAAGCAATTACATCAGAAAAATGGAGCAAGCACTTTCAGTATTTTTAAAAGAACCATAAAATTCCCAGAGTACAATCAACACATTTAAGAATTCAAGAGAGAGAATTACAATGCTTGCATCAGCCTAATAACTGAAATGAATCCAACATTTCCATTTTAAAGCCACTAATCCAAGAATAAAGGGGAGATGAAACAAACTCAGACAGCAATAAAAGAGCTATGTTTGGGACTAAGTGCTGTGGCTTTGCCTGGAGTTTAGAATTACCTCTGATAGAGCCAAAAGTTGCTAGGTGGGCTGCAAAGTCATGCTGCCTTCCTGATTCTGTTCTCTTTGTCATTAGCAGTTTGATAAACAATAACATTGGTGTCTATGTCATCAACTCTATTTAATAAGAATTTTATTGTGACACAATGCATATATCCTCTTTTCTTTTCAGTTCTGCACTGTGCATTACACATCATTATCAGAATTTTTCTTTTTATACTTTTAAGTATATTACCATAAGTTCTGTAGCCTCAGCTAGCTGTAAAAACAAATCTACTGAAAAATATTAACAGTAACATGTCTTATCCTTAGACACAAGCATCTTTCAGAATTGAAGTTATTTCATTTTAGTTCTACTCTTCACAATTCCATAGGAGAAAAAAAAAAATAAAAGATTTCCAGACTCTGAATTAATCATTGACCTTCTTCTGCAGTTTCAATTGCTGTTCTGTGGTGGTGCTTAAATGTACCGCCATCTGGCACTCAGCCAGAGCCAGTCAATAAGTCATTAGTCCAATCAACACTGTTCTGTCATAGCTAAGACCCCAATTCGGTGATCATTACAGTTATCAAATCTTGGTCATTCCAAAAAAAGTATAGTTGGTATGTCTGAAAGATAAACCACACTGTTTAGATGACTCGTGACGTCTTCCCACAAAATTTCAGTTGCATCAGCTCTTTCCTCACTGTTAAGATTTGGAGAGAATGCCCCAATGTAGCGTTGCCAGATTTAGCAAATCAGAACATTTTATCTAGCAACCCTACCTGATGGCATCACTATTAAGTGGACAAGTAAGACTAGAGAAGAAGATATCGATGGCTGCAGGTGACTCAATTGCAAGCTGAAATTCAGGTGGTAGCCAGCACATGGGCCTTTAAAAATATTGCTCCTGCGGGCAAACGGTGATTTAGCTGGCAAGGTAAATGCAGCTGAGCTCCGCAGAAAGGCTGAGCCCTCAGAACAGTGGCCAACAACAAAGGCCTCAGGAGTGTTCACGGGCTGCTCACTAAAGGATACACATCTGCTCCCGATAGGTTGTCACCATAAGGTAGCTTCTATGTCAGTATTCTTTTTGAGACTAATGACGTGTAACAAAAATAGTCAGGCAAGGCCAGGAAAAGGCCTTAAATGGAGAAATTAGCCATTCAGCTTGTTCTAATAATCACCTCTCTTAAGGTATCTGTGACTGTTCCACCCAGTCATTCAAGAGAGTCAAAGGTCAAAGGACAAACATTTATTACTTGAAGTAGATTTTGTTTTGCAGAAATTTTCCAAATCTTTTAGCACAAATCTCAGTTACATCATTTGTCAAAAATGTATTAAAATAGTGGAAAACAAACTGTATTCACAATCCATGTATAATATGTCATATTGTGAATAGAGATGGTGAAAGAAGATAGGCAATAACTAATGTTAACTGATATTTTAGAAATAATTTTTGCAACATTTTCCTAAAAATCATGATTCTTGCACTTATCTTCAACTTGATGACTCTAAGCCCTCCTATGTCTGGTGCCCGTGAAAATTCCTAAATATAGGTTTTATGATTCCCAAAATAATCTACTTAGAGATCCTCTTTACCCCCTTACAAACATTATTAGGTAAAAGGAGTGTATGAAATTAGGAGTATCCTTTCTCTTTATGTGGTTTCTCCCTCACTAATGTCTCTGTAAATCTCTCTTCTTCCCTTTACATCTAGTCACATAAAAGCTAGTTGGCAGGTGTTCTAAGTTATGAAGCAACTAGTATAATTTTTACAATCAATATTAAGATGTTCTTCATCAGTAAATGCAGTCAAAACCCATGCTGTCCAATATGGTAGCCACTAGTCACATGCAGCTACTTAAATTTAATCTAAAGTTGATCAAAATTAAATAAAATTTAAAACTCAGTTCTTCAATCAAAGTAGTATCTTTCCAAGCACTCATAGCCGCATGTGTTTAGTGGCTACCGAATTCAATAATACAGCTCTGAGACATTTCTATCCCCATAGAAAGTTCTATCGGATGGTGTTATCTATAGACTATTATATTTTCATACTGAACCAGGAAGAATATGCTTATTTTTAGGCACGGCCCTGTTCAACCGTCATTATATGAAATTACAAAAAGAAAAAAAAATGAAAGATGTACTTGAGCAATTTAGTTGGAGAAAATTTATTAGCTTTGTAACCACAAATGCAATAATTTCAGGACAGTTTTGAGGAATTAAAGACAAAAAGACAACATATATGTAAATATGCATTTCAAGTGTGAATATGTATTGCTACTGTAATTGTTATTAAAAATAGCCCCATTGGGGGCTTTCAAACAAGACTGCTAGAGTAAACTCCATTTACTACTTCCTAGCTGTTTGATCATAGGCAAGATATTTGATCTTTATTTTGTCATCTATAAAATGGGAATGATAATAGTACCTACTTTATCAGCAGGGCCACTTCATCTATGTGACTGGTGCTCCCTAGAGTCAAACATCACACATCCATGAACTGTATAAATCAACCCTTCACATTGGACTTTGAGGTGATTTTTGAGGGCTTGAGGTAGATTTTGTTTTGCAGAATTCATTTGAAGAATTTAGGCAATATTTGGCATATATTAAAGTACTCAATAAATGTTAAATATACTTAAGCTTTTTCCCAAAAAGAAATTTCCCAAGGGTAAGAATCAAATAGTAGAATTGAAAGTCATTCATAACTAGGGTTATGAATCCTAGTTATGATTTGCCCTGGACTGAAGGAGTTCTTGCAGTGTGGAAATTTTCATTTTAAGACCCTGAAAAAATCCCAGGCAAAACAGAATAAATTAGTTACCTACAAAAAATAAGGAATATATTTAACCACAAGAAACACTCAGAAGTGAATAAAATTTATTCACTTTATCAAATGATTATCAATACAAGTAAAAGCATCTGGCTAAACATTATGAATTCCTCAAACTAAATATAAGGGCCAGTGGGTGAACCAGATTAACATGGTTCTTCTCGGCATTAATGTGGAGATCTGCATGAAAGCCAAAGTTGTCCAGCTGTTGCAGACAATAGCACAGTCCCTGTGGCTTGTGGCTTTTAAATAACAGCACTGGATACCTCAGCGTAGGATCAGATGGCTGAACAGTAACTGCTTTCTTTTTTTGACTGGAGTGAAAAGGTTTGAATGTATCGCCCTAGCCTCTAGCCCCAGAAGCCTCAACTTTAAAGGAAGCTGTTTGTTGACCAGGAAATGTTTAATTACTACAGGGCATCTTATAGTTGTGTTGCTCTCTGTTTTTTACAAGCCATAAAAGAAGGATTGTATTTTCTCCTCATGTATTTATTGCATCACCATTGTTCAAATGCAATCTACACCTTGGCACTTGGAGAAATGAGAAGTGGTGTTGGTAATGGTTTTAATTAAATCAAGTATTTATGATTTCCTCTAAAGCTCTTTTTTTGTGTAGTCTAAAGCAGGAACACAGCAGGGCAGCAGCAGTCAAATCAGTAGAAGAGCAGACAGAATTAGCCTGGGTCCTAGAAGCAGCAAGTTGCCTTCTTACTCCACAAGTCCCCCTTCAACTGAGCACTAAATTGGATTTTATTGGGCAAACCCCACCTGTTCAATGCTCTTGTGAGTCCCGTGGACCACAGCATTATTGCTCTTCCACGTTTATTTGGAACACTGGGAGATAATAAGGGAGGATAACAGGTCATTTCATTTCCTTACTCTGTAGAAGTTAAATGTGTCTCATTTCAATAGGAATGTTTTCTTACTTAATAGATATATTTCTTAAGCGGTGTTCGGGTTGTCTTATCTCTTCTCCATCAGAAGAGTGGGCAGTGTGAGCTCCTGGGCATAAAGAAAAGGAATATCATTCTTTTTTCCCCTTACCATTTCCAAATGAGCATCTTCAATCTTTGTCCTTATAAACAGGTGTGCAAAATTTTATACCTAACCATTCCTTTATCAGTTCATGCATATTAAATGAGTCACCGATGGGAGGGAGCTAGGATGGGAGTTGGTATTGGGTTGCTACAATTCACTTAGAGCACACTAGGGGAGAAAGGCAACATGAATACAAAGAAACCCAAAGTTAACCTCCAGTTTGGGGTGCTCAGCAATGATGGAGGGTAGCAGGGATAGAAATAATTTTCTGAAAGCAAAAATAGATGTCGTTTTTATTTCTCCCTAAAATATTTTAAAATAATTTGAAGAGAAAGCGTAGAGGAATGGCAGTTTTATCTTTTGGATACTAATTCACCAGAATCACCATTAAAATCAGTTTCAACTCTGAATAGTCACAAATGAATCAGTAAATCAAGTGGATTATGAGATTAATAGAGGAGAAAAAAAGTTATTAAAATCAGATAGAGAGTACCCTGCAATATAGAGTCTCATGTCCATAGTGGAGAAATTAACATGCAAAATTGTTTAGCTTTAAAAGCTGCTAGAGGGACCCTCATGGCTAATAGTTTTAACCATCAAATTTGTATTGTGTAGCTATGTAATTTAAAATAATAGGTCAAGGACTGGGTTTTCTTCATAGATTCCATATCATTTACCTTTCTCACAGTATTAGTCTTCAACAAACGTGCTGACGAATCTCAAGACAGAACACCAATCAGCCTGACTGTGCATTCCTTCTCCCCTGTGTAGGAGTGCCTTGAAGTAAATAAAGCTTTGTATGTGGAAAAGATGAAAAAATTCATGCCTTGAGATGGAATCAGATTGAAAAAAAGTAAAGAAGGGGAAGATTTTCTAACCTGATAGTAAGTTAAGTGATTAAGATCTGCTTTAGCTATTCTGACTTGTAGGATAGTCCTTCACTTTATGATGTTTCTGAGTTTTCTGTCTGCAAAATCAGAAGCAGTAATCTTACACTGACATGTGGAAAACTCCAGGTTATCTCGTCAAGTTTTGCAATTACCACAGACACTTGGGACTAAGGCTTGAAAGAAATTAGGGCATGCCTAAAATAAATAATGTCCCAGGAAGATAAATTGTTTCATAAAAATTAAAACTATTGTCCCTGGCAACTGTATTAGACTTCTCAAAGTCTCTGATACTCATTGGAATCAAAACCTGATACTATTAAGTGGGAAAAGACTGCAGAAAATTTTGTAGATTCATAAAGCTTTTTAACAACTAACTAAAAAAAAAATCCATCTGTCTTTAGAGCAATATCTAGAGATACACCCTTGGATTCAAGACAGGAAAGTCCATCTCAACATGGGAGAGAGATATTTCTAAAAATTTCTGAGAAGGAAATTCAATATTATGTTTTATTATAAGATCCAAGCTTCCTATATATTTCATGTAGTTTTTGAAATGAATTTCTAAGAAAACTACAGATAAAGCAATTGCTAGTAGAAAGTACCATGTAAATGCAAACCGTCACTGTCTTTAGATTGCAGAAGTGGCTCTATCAGTGGTTTAGAGCTCACCAATTCTGGTTTCTAGAGGTTCTGTCTACCTTTTGATCCTCTGTTCTTCAAAAATTAGATGAAAGGAGAAAACGCCTCTCTCAAAAGGAGGGTTGTTTGAAGGATGTTTTTGAAATTTAAAAAAAAAAAATTATACTTCCCAAAATTTAAATGCAAAAACTAAAACAGTAGTTTAAAAAGAAAAAGAAACAGAGAAGTTAATAGCCAAGCTGGCAACAGTTTAGCATTTTGATGCTATCTGTGCCTCTGATTTAGTCTGGGGCTAGACCTTCAGGAAATTATGCAACTCATCCTATTATTTAAGTAAATTAATGCCAAATAATTTTATTTGGAAGATTAATCCTTATTTCAAATGTATTTAAGAAGGGCATATTCTCAGATAAAATTTATTTTTGCCCCAGAAATATTCTTTAGTCATTCCATTAATACTTACTGAGTGGCTCCTTTGTGCAATGTACACTGCGCTGTATCAAAACAGCTACCCCTTCCCCTTATCCTTTCACCTTTCTGGAGAGTGGAGGTGGGAGGGAGAATGTGGTATGCCCAGGCCCTAGCTTTCTAACTGGCCTTTCTTCTTCTTTCTTGCCTCCTCCTTCCCCTTCATTTTGATGGTGGCTAAGTTTTAGGCAGGTACAACTAGAAGTTGATTAGCTACATGGGAGCTATACAAATAAGTAAGTATATTATGGATAAAAAGAGCCAGATTTCTCAATTTTGGAGAATAGTGTTGCAAATGTGGAAAGCAGAAAGGGCCCTGAGGTGGTAAATTCGAATTAGAGGTATGACTGTGAACTCATGATAGATAGATATGTATGTTTACGTACAGACACAAATTTTCTAGCACTTCCCATTGAGAAAGTCTAGTAGTAATGCAACTGATTGCAGTGAGCACACCTAGCACTCAAATAATGGTTTCTAAATACCATTCTTCATTAAATGGAACTGGACTCTACAAAAACAGCTGACTAGCTAGGGCTAGGAAAAATACAAAACAAGCATGGGTAATCTTACTGCACTACAAAGTATGGAATTGCTGAAAGAATGATCAGGACATGTCAAATAAAACAAGCAGCCAGAATGAAAAGGCTCCTGCTTGCCAAGTATAGGAAAATTTGTGCACCAAAAATAAATGATATTAATGGAGTATAGCCCTTTGTATAAAACCCATAAATTCATACAGATAAAAATAAGTGAATTGGCAAAAAGGGAAACCTCTACCTTAAGGTAGATTGCCAACTAATAAGTAGAGGGAATAATAGGATTAGGAAACAAAAATTTGAGAACCACGATAGTAATAATTTATACAGGCAAGAATCATCCTTGGAGCTAAAACCAGTCAGCGAAGTTATGGTGAGGATATTTACACAGTCTCAATGCATCTTCCCACAATGTACTTATTAAGTCATAAGTACAGCATACTTGTTAATTAAATTTACATTGAGGAAGCCTGCTAGACCTCATCTTAACCAACTTAATCAGAGTTAACAGCACCAGTAATGGGACAAATTAACATTATATGCCTCCTGGTGTAATTCACTGAGAAGAGAGAGGCATTGCTTCTGTGACAGTCCTGCCAAAAATTCATAAATAATGAAGAACCATCAGACAAATTTAAATTGATAGACATTTTACAAAATAACTCATCTGGACTCTTCAAAATGTGAAGATGTTGAAAGTTTGCAAAAGACTGAGGAACTATTCCTTATTAAAGGAGGCCATGGACATGACAACTAAATATAATACATGATCCTGAATTGAATCCTAGACCTATAAAGAACCTTACTGGAGCAACTGGGAAAATTTCAAGAGTCTATAGATTTGATGGTAATATTGTAATTTCTCGATTTTCATTATTTTGCTTTGATTGTATGAGGAGACTATCCTTATAATTAAGAAATAAACACTGAAATCCTAAAGAGTAATGAAGCATCATGTCTGAGATATTCTTAAATGGTTCAGAAATGTAAACGATTGGGGATCTGAATAAAGGGTACAGGAACTGCGTATTTTACTCCAACTTTTATATAAATTTGAAATTATTTCAAAATAAACACTTTTCAAAAATAGAAGTAGCTTTGTTTGTCTTTTTTAAAAGGAGGCCAATGTTTTTTCTAGATCAGTGATTGTCAAAGTGTGGTATCCAGACCAGCAGCACCACCTGAAAACTTGTTAACTTCTTAGGAAAGCAAGAGTCACATTTAGTGAAGAATCTGTTATTAGTTGTAAGAGAGATTTTACAGACTGAGAATCCAAAGAATAAGAGAGGCAGCAAAGGGCACAATTAATGTACAAATATGCCCCTTGGTTAGTGGGGAGACCTCTCAGGGGCCAAGGAAGAGACATGAACCCAAGTAGAGTAAAACCTGAGAGAGTGGGTGCACAGGCAAACTAAAGTTCTGGGCTCTCTTCATCTGGTCTTTATGTTGGAGACAACCACGCCTGTCTGAATATAGAAATCTCACTACTCAGGGGACCTACAAACCAAGTACCTGCTTTTGGACAAGTGGGCAGGGAGGAGGCAATGTGCCAATATGGGAATAAGTACTCCAGGAAGGTACATGCTGCTTTGAAAAACATCTACATTTGTACATGCAGCATACACCACCACCACCCCTAATGGCACCTTTCACACTATAACATCTGTAATGACTTACAATGAGTTTTCACTTCAAATTTGAAGGCCATATACATTCTCATTGTCATATAACTCACATTCAAAAGTGAGTATAAGAAAAGTACACAGTAGTGAATATTCCACAAGAAAAGTACAAATCTCCATAGAGTTTCAGAGGAGGAACAGATGTCATTCAGTTGGATCAAGGAGTCAGAAAAGATAGGGTTGAGTAGTTTCTAAAGTGGAACTAAAAAGCACAATCTTGAAAGACAAACTGCATGTTTCTCTTTAGAATTTCTAAAGAAACGAAAGCTTCTGGTGAAGTGAGAGCCAGGATAGAAACTTTCGGAATGGGCTTTGCACAGCAGTGGTTCAAGGAATCAGGATTATAAAATAGGATTGACAGCCAAGATGGAATCTGAGATGACCTTTTTGGAATTCATATAAAAAAAAATATTTAGACTCAGAGAATCTGTGAAAAATTGTGATTGTAACAGAACAGACAGACAGTATTAGGCTCCGTGAGTACAGGGACAAAACGCAACACTGTACAAAGAGCTCTGGACTAGGAGCCAGAATACTGGGTAATTGCATGGTCCAGAAAGTAAATCATTCACCCTTTCAAGGCCTCAAATCCTTCATTTATAAAATATAAGGCAGGAGGGGGTCAGAATGATGATCTCTAAATTCCTTTCCTTCTCTGAAAACAATATGGTAGCCAAGCCGAGGGTAAGCAGTGACTATAAAGTAGAAAAAACACCTCCAGAACAAGGAAGCCCAGCAAATATGGATTGACTTGAAAGACAACTGAAAATCCTGCCTTCCCCAGGTACTTTTAAATGTGGTCCTGCGGAGGCAGAAGTTGGGACGAGCTTGCCAGGTCAGCCTGGGCCTGCAGTTTTCTCTGCCATGGTCAGCACGTCTCACACCTCATCAATCTTGAGAGAGGTTGCTAGAGTGCACCATTTTGTGAAGAAGTAACTGCAAAACTCGAATCCTGACACTATCAAAATGCAGCTTCCAAAGAAGGGGTATCCTTTCCATTTCAATCCATGAAATCAAATTGTTTTATTTTCAATTGTAAAGTAAATATTTTCAAGTAACACATCTGAATGTTAAGATCTGCTCAAATAAACAAGCAGGTTGTAGAGAGAAATCCGTGGAAGAAATCCTTTCCTGCTCAGTGGTAGCTGAAGGTCCCCAGCTTTGTCTGGCAGAAGGACGCTGAGGTGAACTCATCACTATTCATAACCCCCAAACCAGAGCTCCACCAATCTTGAACACCTGGGCCCAATCAGGACCTTCATTTTCCTTGCATGGTAAGTTTTATTGTGAAAATTATTGCTCCTACTCTCCAATGGTTACCAGGCTCCAGGCAACCAGAGACTTGAACTGGAGATTACCTGTGAAATGCCAATAGTATGGACAGATAAGAAACACAGCTGTTTCCTATAACTAGCAGTATTTTGCATTATCTTGATTGGTTACTCAAACTTATCAAGAAAATCTGGGGAAAGCAAATTCAGTTGCTATCTATACGCCAATGAGCATCGAAAATTATAAAAGAGACAATTCATACTGGAAAGAATATCATTTACTTTTATCTACTTTTCTTTGTTAGTGATATGGCCTTTGAATTTGAAAATCAAATTACTGTAGACAGACAAACTGCCTGTTGGCTAAAATAATAAGGATAATCTTTTGTGCATCATTGCCAGCAGCTTAGGTCTGGTAATCTTAATGAACAGTTTTCTTAATTGCACCTGTTACTAAATACAAGAAGTAAAATAAACTTCATATATTATGAGTGCTTAATAAATGCTAATTACTGAAGATAATATTCTAATTTTAATGACTACCTTCCTATTTTATGAATATAAAAACAGGGAAATGAAATGCTTTTATGAAGGTGCTCCTAACTAAATTTGACCTGAATCTAATTATACTCCCTTCCCAAAATAAGGAGAAACTCTTGAATGTTAAACTTCCATAACAACCCCCCACCAACAAATACTATCATGTTAAACTTCAAACTATTATTTTTAATAACTTCAATGCATGTTTGTTGAATTAATTTTTATTATCAATTGAAAAAGTTAATTTGCAATACAATTTTCAAGATCTTTTGTGACTGAGATAGATGTAAGTTTATGCTTTTCTCTGTCCTAACTAGTCCCTGAGGACAACTTGCTACCACCCCTTTGAACAGTAGGAAGGACTAAGAACACAGTTGTTCTGACCTATGATGTGAAAATACAAAGACAGAATGCTATTTAGAAAGAAAATTTCTTAAAGAGCTAATCTACTAGGGGATTGCACGTGATGAAATATAGATACTCTCTGCTGGATGAAGAAGCTCTCCGGTTCTGGAAGTCAACAAAGTGTCAAATAGAGTAAAAGGGAGTAAAATAAAGTAAAATCTTGAACGTTCTTCTGGGCTTCCTTATTAACACAAGAAACACGTTCACAAGGGATAAAGGAAAATATTTTTTATCCTTCAGTTTCTGCATATAAGATGTAGATTTTTTACAAGGCACAAATGATTGACTACTATCTTTCATAATGTAAAACAAAACACAAATTCAAAACATATATTCTCTTACAAAATTATCAGTTACTGGCTTGCTATTTCCAGTTAAAAAATATTGGTAGATTTTATTCTTGTGAGGTAAATACAGCCATAAATACAAAAGCCTTCTCCCATCTGCATTGGAACAGAGAAATTGAACTAAGTAAGTTGTAAAGTGTTTATAATGGATAGCAAAGGACTGGCGAGTGAAGGTATTAGAGAATAAGAGATTGACAAGATAAGGGGAAGGAAAGGTTTGCAGAGATGATGCCAAATGAAGGTAGGGGTTCTCTTCAACACACCCTGAAGACTGACACTTGGAACTTTAAGAGAATAATTTAATCAAATTTTAAAGCTATTTGAAGGAAAAGAGAAAAAGAAGTAAGAGAGTAGTCAACTTGAAATAGTGGAGTAAGACATTGCATTCCCCATCCACCACCACCAAAAAAAGGCAGTGTAGGAGAATGTTTGTAGGAAACTTTGACAAGCCAGAATTCAGTCGGTACCTAGGAAAGAAATTACAAATAAAACTGGACATTGTGCCTAGATAAAAAAAAATTCCTAGTACTGCAAGTTATAAAGAAATTATAAGAAATTTCCATAGGACCTCAAGAGCAAGGTGGTTAATAAATTAGAGACTTAGGAAAAAATAAATACATCTAGAAAAAGCCAGTCAATTTAAAGGATTGTAACACAAAGATTTTGAGCACACATGCTCTCATCTTTGGAGAAAATTTCCCCTCCCTCAGCACACATGTACTCACGTATGCATGCATGTACACACACACACACAAACTCACAAATACACATTGAAATTTAGCTGAAATTGAACATAAAGAATGGTGACCAAAATCATTTTCAGACACTTCTCTTTAATGAAAGACTTTAGATGCCCCTTCTGTCAAGAGATAAATGTGACATAGGTAAGGTATTAGATAATGTTCATGAAAAAACTAAATTGAATTGAATTACATTGAATTGAAATTGTTTGAATCAGTTATTCATGAAGAAATATATCTCCTCAATAAAGTTAATAACTTGAAACTAAAAAATAAAAAACAAATAATTTCCTAATCTTTTTCTTGTCTCTATTTTCCAGATTAAATTTTTCACATACCTATATTGGATCACTTTTGTGAGAGAACTGAATCAGAACATTTACAGCATCTATGCTTCTTGTCAATAATGTCTGCTATAACATCTGATTTACTTATATATAGATAGAGCCATCATCGTCATAATAATCTGTTATACTCCAAAGTTAAGTCATTCTTTTCAGGAATAAAAATTTTATGACATGAGTAGACTTTGGACCCCATTGTGTCCAAGTCTTTTTTTTCAAAAACTAAGAAACATTTTTTGAAGGAAAAAAGGAGAGAAGTATTCACACTTTGCTTGATGCTGTTTTCCATTTTGAACTCTCTTTTTGGAAGTTAATATCTTACTTTGACTAAAGTATCAAGAATTTGTCCTAATATTGTTAAGGCCTATATGTTCCAATATTCTATGATTAAGGCATGCCATCAAAGATGTAAGAAAGAAGATTGACAGTTGACAGACATTGGGGAATTAATGGAAAGCAAGGGGAACAAGAAGGCCAAATCAAAGAAGGCTCCGCATCTACGTAATTCCATGCTTTCATTCAACCAACATTCGCTGGGCATCTGCTATTTCCAGGCATTGTGATAGGCATGAATATATAAAGACAAATAACCTCGCCATATGCCTTCCTAAAGTTCAGAGTCTGCTGAGGAAAATAGACAACAATAATCATGAAATGATATCATTACTTGGATTCAAGAAAGATTTCCTGTATGCCTGGGTACTTGCAGATTAAGAATCAAGTAGCTAGATGAAAATGAGAGGTAGGTTCTTCAGGCAGTGGTATCAGCATATACAACACTGTAGAGTTATGAAACTGTTGGTACATTTGAGAAACTGGATTGTGGAACCTGGGAAGGGAGCAGGGAGTATGGAAGTCAGGTAAGAAAGTAGCAAGATCCCTCTTATATGATCAACTAAGAAGTCTAAACTGAACTCTGACCCCAGAAAATGGAGGCAAATTGTTAGAGGATGAAACTGTCAGTAACTTGAACCACTTTTCATTTTAGACCTCTCACTCTGTAAGCAATACGGAGGATGAATTAGTGGGTAATTACGCCAAGGTAGAGTAAGTAGGCATGGCCAATGGTAGGGCAATAAAATAAGTTCACTTACTGGATGCTTTGCAATTAAAAAACCTCATATCATCCTATTTTAGACCAACAGAAAAATACCTAATTTATTGGCAGTTGTAACTGGAAAGGACAAGGATGAAACTGAAGTGACTCAAGATGGGATAAATAGGCTCAAAACATGTCATCACTGCCATCACTCTGTCACGTTCTGCTATGTGGTGAGGAACTTGGCACTCTAAGGATGATGTCCTTTGAGCTTGGAGATGATGGGTAAAAGTAGAGATGCCATTCTACTCTCAATTCGGAAAACTCCAAGACAATGTCTGACAGCCTGGCTGGATCCTATGTCCCTTTCACCAAGGATTGTGGTCGGGAGGATGCACCATTCTAATTGGCCAAGCATGGGTGCTCACCTCCATGGCCACGGGGAGAGGGAACTGTGATAGACAAGCCCAAAACACTTGGAAAGGTAGTAGATAAGGATCTGTTACCTAAAAGAAGGTGAGTGTACTAGAAGCAGAAAGAGGGAAAACATTTTGTACAGACAAAAACAGCAAGTGTCTACTAGGTAGACACTACTTTCTACAGCTAGGTAGAAACCGACAATGACATGAACTAACCTGGGGAACTGTTGGTGAAAGAAAAAAATATTAATAGAACTAAGAGATACTTAGGAAGCAAAATTGATGAGACTTGGCAATTGGCTGATAGGATTATGGGTACTCAGTTTTGAGCCATTTGGTATAGCATTCCTATTTTCTGTCAGAAATAGAAATTGTATAAATTGAAGAAATCTAAGTGTAATACAACCATCACAAAAATACAAGTGTGTCCAGTATTTTGTTTGACAGCTACAGCAAGTAAAAGAAACATTGGGGTTGGGGAGAGGAGATGGTAAAAGAGAGGGAGAAGTTAGGGTAACTCTTGGTTATCTGACTGGACCTTCCAAGTGGAGAGTGACACCATTTACATGAGTAGGAAATAATTGTTGGCAAAGATGATCTATTCAGTTTGGCTGTGCCTGGAACATTTATTAGAAATATGATACATCATTGCAAAAGGGAATAGCAAGGAATTGGTGCCAAATCATCATTTTATGAGGCATCCTGATGTAGCAATTTCAGAGCCAGACAAACCTGAATTTGGACCCAGAAACCCCACTGAATAGTTGTGTTACTCTAAGGAAGTTCACTGTCAGCTGATGACTCAAATATAAAATGTGGAGAATCACAACACCTACATCACAGATAATGTACCTAGTCTGGCATATGGGAAGAATTCAATAAATCCAAGTTCCCTTCTGACTAGTGCCCTAAGGATGTAAATTTCCAAAGGCTAAGCACCAATTCTGAGTGCAAAGAAGAATATTTATCCAGTTCCTACTACATGCCAGGCCTCTGGAGTATATAATACATGTAAGAGAGACAACACTTCTAATCTCAAGTAGTTTGTATTTGGAATTCAGATTGGGATTAATGGACAAATAAGATAATTTCAGAATGTGAAACATGTTTTCAAGGGATTAAACAGAGTGACATGGTAAAGAGAAAATGTAGTGAACCCTTCTGATGGGTAGGTTGATTACCTTGAACTTTTCCATCCTGGAGAGGGCAGAGTTTTATCCATAACAGAAATATCATCTACTCCACACACAAGTTTTCCTTCCCTGTGTACAATATCTCAACGCCACCATCCTGGAGCTTACAGAATGCCTGGATAATCTATGGGGAATTTCACACAACATTGCCATAAACTGACCAATTTATAATATTTTATAGAAGGAAGAAGTGCAAGAATGGGAAAGTGACTATAGGATGCACCTGCCCACTATACACCATGCCCCTCTGAAATAGCAATGGCTCAAAACATGGGTTATTTACTACACGCTCAGGTAAGTATCAGTTTGGATACAACACCCTTCAGAATTGGGGAATATTTTTCAGCATATAATATAGACATTGAATCAATAACTGGTGTATTATTAGTGTATCCTCAACAACTAGAATACATAAATCAAAATCAAGGGGTAAAGAGTGGTAGATCCTCACGCCATCATTCAGAGTGAACCAATTGCACAAGGTGTGCTTCTCATCCCTGAAAACTTGGGCTCTGCTGGATAAGAGGTCCTGATTTCCAGAAGGAGAATTTTGCACTGGGAATAGTTCAATTGTAAAAGTTCCGCCAACTTGAAACAGTGACTCTCACCTGTTCATTTGTGGTTACCTGTGCCAGTGGAAAAATAGGCAAAGAATGTAGTTCCTGTATTGTCAACATTAGTAGATTCAGATTATCATGAAGAGCTAGAGTTCCTTCAATGCAGTGAGGGAGGACAGGAGTACTTCTGGAACCCAGGGGATTCACTGAGGTGGTGTTTGGTGCTTATGTGCCCAGTGATAATTACAATTGGGAAATTAATTGAGAAATTACAACACTGTGGCTCAGTGAGGGTGAGGCAAATAAAGGCTTAGCTCCCTTGCAGATGAAGGTCTGTGTTTTCCCACTATGTAAGTGTCTTTGTCAATTTTCTGTTGCTATTACAGAATGCCTGAGACTGGGTAATGTATACAGAAAAAAAATTTATTTCTTACAGTTCTGGAGGCTGAGAAGTCCAAAAGCATGGCATCTGCATCTGGTGAGGGCCTTACTGATGCATCACAACACAGTGGAAAGCATCACATGGTTAGAGAGCAAGAGTATGCCAACTCAAGACTCTCTTCCTCTGCTTATAAAGCCACAAGTCTACAATTGGGAACCCAGCCTCGTAAACTTATCTAATCCTAATTACCTCTCAAAGGCCCCACCTCCAAATACCATTGACCTATGAATTGGGGCATTAAGTTTCCAACACATGAAATTTGAGGAACTTATGCAAACCATAGCAGCAAGCAACTCAGTAGGAAAGACTAGCCGAAGTACTGGTTGTGAGAAAAATCTGGAATAAATAATGGACGAGGAAAATAATAAATATCAACTAAAGTCACAAGATTGTACAGCAGGGACCACAGATTGTTCCACAAACTTTCTTGTCATAAGTCTTTTATAAAGACTGCAGCTGGCTGTAATACTGAAGATTTTGTGACTAATTAGACTTAATGGAGAACATGAACAGATATGAGCAGTACAAGGGGTGGACACCTCTTGTGCCCCATCCCCACATCCTCTCAGCCACTTTTTACCCTGGTCACCACTGCAGTAAGGATCTTTGCACAGGAGTAGCCTGAAAGCATCTCACTTCAGCTATAACACATGTCTCTTGCTTTCTAACCCAGGCTTCTCTGGCTTTATGATATGGAATCAATGATGTTGGACCAGTAGCAATCCCATACATGTGTAACCTGTAAGCAAAGGAATTAATATCCATAGGATAATTTTTTCCCAAGAGGGAAGAGACTTTATTAATAATATCTACTATTTTCTGTCCCTGGTGGAGGGAAAAGTGGGGGAACAAGGAAAAAATTCTACAGTATACTCCCTTTAGCTTCTCGGAACATCTCCAGAGGATCAAGCCTAGTTGGCCACAACATTATCAACTAAAGAACATACCATTTTGAATTGGCTTTCTGTCTTTCCTGTTTCACTCTCCCCTGTCCTACACTCCTATTTTCCTGGATTACCTCCCCAAATGAACTACCTACATATAATCCCTTATCTCCAATTCTGCTTTCTGATGACTTAAGCTGAGCTCGTACCTTTCCTATAATTCTCCTCCTATCCCCTTTCTTATAGATTATTTTTGCCAGTTTTTTGCAATACTATCCACAATGTTTCTTTGCAGATATTTTGAAATGTAGAGTGTGATCTGTAATAACTACACTGCGAACTTGACCCTCATACCTTCCAGTAACCCATCTAACATGACAGAGACAGTTCTTTTTATTTTGGATGACCTATTTTGTGAAATTTAATATGAAGTGTTCTTCATTCAAATTGAACAACTTAAGTAGAAGTTTTCCTTTAAAGGATGTTTCTGGAGTACAGATTTTAAAATGTTTACAAAATATACAGTAACTGAACATTGGTCTCTGATCATTCAGCTAAAAATTGAATTAAATTCTTTATCATCCATATTAATTCACATGCTACTGAAAGGCTCCCTTTAAAGTCCTTGAAGTACAGCAGGTATTATCTCCAGATTATTAATGCACAAGAGAGTTCACTGTTTGCCAGTCTGTGGGCTTAACCTTACACAAATATTATTTTAATATCTGTTAATCCTTTAAGTTGAATGACTTTTTTTTATTTTCAGCAGCAAAAATATGTTTACTCTTGTTCCCGCAATAATGGATAACTGTTTCCCTAGACAAGGATTTTGGAAAACACTGATATGGTGGTGCCAGAGTACTTTCATTGTTCATGCAAAACCTTAGGAAGTACACAGTATGTTGGCTTTGTATAAAGATAGAGGCTTAGGAACTGGAAGGTGTGCAATGTCTTTCCTCAATGTTGTTTGCTCATATCCTGGAGAGACCCACAAGGCTGATAAAGCTAAGCAATTGTTCATTGGTGGTTTTACACAGGTTTCTGTGTGGAAAAGCTGTAAACTAGGGATAGAAATGGCAGGATGGTAGAGGATCACCTCAGAGGAGGCTCAAAGCACTTTATGGGAGCATGCCAAAAGGGACTTCTGAAGGAGAAAACTGTGGATTGCTCACTGGTGGATGAAAAAGACCCTTGAGTCAATTCCCACTGAGTACCCTTTCCCTTCTCTTGTTCTGTAGCCCCTGTGGGCATCAGTTATTTGCACCCCAGGCCAGAAGATTTACCACTTTCCTGAACAAGAGGTCTTTGGAGAACTGAATGCAGATTTTTTTCTTTCACTTCCACGGCTTCAACTTTCCTTAAATTGTGCTGTCTGTGTTTCTATTATTTTTTAAATGGGAAAATAAAAGAGTAAACTGCAATAAGACCCACCAAGGTGCCAAATAAATTCAAAATAACTTTAGAATTACAGTTTCTTCAACTAAAAAAGCTCTATACCTTGGAATTATTGAGCCTTTACAGCTGTGGTTGAAGAATTTTGTGTAATCTCTCTTGATTATGTGAGAAGTTAGCAATTGAAAAGACAACTGCAGGGAGGTCAGAACTCCAAAATCAGTAATGGCCCAATCTGACTGCCCTTAGTGATGAGAAAGTACCAGCTAAAATCCTTTACTAATAGCAATACTGGCTTTCTGCAGTCTATTATTAAATTAGTCATCATTTTGAAAACAAAACAGTCACCGTGGTGACCTTTAAGAGGAGTCTCAGTATGCTTTATGGAAAGTTTGCCCTTGTAAAGTGACCCGGGACAATATATTTTGTACATTACTATGAAATCTAGAAAACTCTTGAAAGTAGACATTTGCATCTTAGTTAGAGTGCAGTGGCATCACTGTAGCTCACTGCAACTTCAAACTTCTGGGCTCAAGCGATCCTATTGCCTCAGCCTCCTAAGTAGCTGGGACTACAGGCGCATGCGACCATGCCCCACTAACTTTTCCATTTTTTGTAGAGACGGGGTCTTGCTCTTGCTCAGGCTGGTCTCGAAAGCCTGACCTCAAGCAAATCTCTTGCCTCAGCCTCCCAGAAAGCTAGAATTACAGGCATGAGCCACGATGCCCATTCTGCATCTTAGTATTAAAATATGCTTATCAAATTGTTCAAATGCTGTTATAATTTCCTGATGTTTTCTTTCCCCAAAAAAATGGTCTCAAGAATATATGAAAATCTAACTTCAACCAGTTTATATTGTTGGGAAATCTGCATTTTAAAATTATTATTATTACAGATATTTGTATATTTATTATTTTTATCTCTGCACTTAAAACAAGTTGCCAATAAGCACACTAAGGGTCGATTTATGACCAGCAAAAAAAAGGGAGGAAAATGCTGATTCTACAGTTCATTGTAAGTTTATTTTTGGAGAAACAAAAGCCAGATGAACATTATGTGGGGCAATTGAGTTTTGAGCATGATGTCATGTATCCCGTGTTAGGCTCTCAGGTGCATGTACAGCATGCCCTGGACTCCCTATTGGCCTCAATCTCTTCCTCCAGCTTTCTGCTAAGTTCCTACAGATCCACAACTCCCACCACATCAGGAGTTAACACAGCCACCAGCCCCATACTATGCTAGCAAGAGAGGGAAAACACTTTCCATAATTCAAGCAGGGATGACCAGAGGTTTTATTCCTTTCTATTGCATTGTTTTGTTGCTTGAGATTGCATGTTCATAAAAATAAAAACGAGTATTGCATGTGTATAAAGAAAAATAACCACCCAGATCTATTATCTATTACCCACAGATAACAATTGATTAACATTTTGGGCTATATAACTCCAATACATTCAAGAATTTTTTTGTGAATATGTATAATAAATAGGTACATATCACGTATACATATATCTTTCATAACTTGTTTCATTCAACACATACCATGTTGTTTCTTTTTATTAAGCAACTTTATATCTTAAGCATGTGTATGTTAACAAATAAATATACAATTACCTTATTACTTACATTGGAGAAGTTGTACTTTACAGTATTTGTACAGAAGCTCTGGAATCAAACTATTTAAGTTTGAACCTCAGTCTTATTGATCAGTTGTGTGTGTGATCTTGTGCAAGATAATTAAACTCCTTGACCCTCATTTTCCTCATTTACAGAATGGTTATCATAATATTATCTATCTTATAGGGTCATTGCAAGTATTAAATGAGTCAACATATACAAAGAAGTTATAATAATATCTAACACATAAGTATTCAATAAATGTCACTTATCATTTTTAAAGCTTCATAATATTCCATCATAGGTTCTCTATAATTTATTTGCCAAATCCCCTATTGTTAGTTATTTGAAAATTTTTGCTATTAAAAACACAGTAATAATATCCATGTACATACATCTTTTCATATATTTCTATTTTGAAGAAGCATGAATTTACAGAAATAAAATTTCTCAAAGCCTCTGCATAGCTATGAGTTTTTTGAAGCTGATTGCCAATTTGCCATCAGAAATGTTGAACCGCCTTTTGCCCATCAAGCAGAGAATGTTCATTTTAAAAATATTGAACCTAGATTATCAGCCTTTAAACCTCTGTCAATCTGATAGGCCAAAAAAGTGGAGAAGCCATCATTATTATTATTATCTGTTTACATACTTCCAAATATTTATTAGCCATTTGTATTTCTTCTTTTTTATTAATAATTTCCTGTTCATGTTCTAAGCATTTTAAAATTTTTATTTAGGCACTTATCTTCTTCCAATTGGTTTATAAGAATTATTTAAGTATAAGAAAAAACAACTATTAGTCATGTATGCTGCAAATATTTATACCATGACTAAAGCTTTTAAATAACTCTCTGGCAAGTATTAAGGGAAAACAAAGCAAGAACACAGACTTCCCTGAAAAACTAGCACTTGTGCTCCAAAAGAAAGACAACCTTTTGCACTGCCTGCTCCCCGAGTGTTCCACTGGCTAATCAGTTATGGCCAGAGTGGTGGCAACAACCAAGGAAGGAGATTCTGTTTGTACAGGAGCTAACCTTGCCCTCTCTTCTATTAAATCCAACTCCAGGAGAGTAGAAATAGAAGAGAGAGGGGAAGAGAAATTTAGAATGGCTTCACTCCTACTCTGAGAGGAGAGTGTAAACTCCCTGTAGGTACGTGGAAGCCCATCCCATCCTACTTGAATAGGGAAAAAGAGAACAGAGGAATGCAGCTTTAAACTGACTCCATGGGTATATTAATTATTAAAAGTTACAAGAAATCTACGAGATCTGCCAAAGATGAGAAAGGAAACTGAACAGAGCACAATGAAAGGGAAAGACTGAAGAAAAATTACCATGTCTTGTGTCTGCTCCTCCTTGAGTTCAAGCAGTTTATAGAATAATATGCAATCCTAATTAAAATTTATAAAACAAAAGATTTAAAAACATATCTAAAAACTTTATTTGATTAATTCCCATGGTAAGAAAAACATTTTTGATCAGATTTCTAAATCCAAAGGGTATTTTAAAGCTGTTTCTGATTAATATTCTTACAGAATACTTTTTAAATTATATTTTATTGTATTTATTAATGATTTATTGAGTGCCTACTATGCACCAGCTGCTGTTCAAGGTACTAGAGATTTGAGATAGACTATGGACAACAAACAAAGTTATAATATCTATATAAAGACAGTGTTTTACAGATGTTTATGAAGAAAAATAAATCATAATGAGGTGCTATGAAGAAAAATAAATCATAATGAGACATTAGGTATATCAATGAAGTTGAGAGGGCTTCTTTTAGACTAGGTGATGAGAGAAATCTCTCAGGAGTTAAGAAGGCAGCAGAAACTTTAAAAATGTGCACAAGTTTAACAAGCATATAAAAGAATGCTGAATACCATGTTCACTAGATCTATGGAAAATATTAAATAAGCAGGTTTAGCTCTGTTGATTGGTAAGTCTATTAGTTGTCAAGCAAAACTGATCTTGAAAGAATACAAAATCTCCCTATATTTAGAAATGTCTTTATCTTTTATGATTCATCTAGAGCATGGGCCAATACAGGTAAAATACAACACATTATATCTGTTTCCATTTGGTTATTTCCTGGCTATCTGGGAAGGCAGATAGGTAGAAGGGATTGAATTGACCTGTAAAAGGTAAGATTAGATAGAGGAAATCTTAAAAATTAATTAATTTATTTAACTAATATTTATTGAACATCTACTATGAGCACAATTCAACATTGGGTCACCAAAGCATTTGCAATTCCTCCTGGCACTTATTTTTTAGCACTTGGCACAGTACCTTGCACAATGCACACCCCCAGTTAGAATTGAATGACTGAATGGGGAGATAGAAGAGTGGGGGATTTTTATGTCTTGTGTAGACAAAAATCAATAGAGGTGGCACTGTGTCCTAGGGGTGATGGAGTTTAGGACACTCTACCCCAAAATATAGCCCCTTGGCATTTGGAAAAACAGCAGAAGCAGGAAAGTCACTTTTACCTTCCTTCAGCCCTTTCCCCCTGAAGCAGATGATAAAATCTAGGAAGAATTTTCTGAACTTCCCCAGAAGCAGATCCTAAGACCCTATTCAAGAGGTGCCCTTCCCATACCTGGAGGAAAGGAGCATTCTTATCTCTGAAGGCACATAGTCACAGAAACAAATCTGAACCAGTAGGCCTCGCTAAATTCCCTCCAGTTTATTGCCATTTTAAATCATATTTTTTCATGCAGTAAGACTACTCCACAGCTCTCTACTTCTTCATCAAACATAGTGCAAAAATATACAGGTTTAAAAAAACATACACTGGTTTATTCATTTCTTTGGGTCTTTATTGCCTTATGGAGGGAGACTCCTGTGTTAAATAAATTTGCATAATTTTCTCTTGTTGATCTGTCTTTTGTTATACAGGCCTCAGCTGTAAACCTAGTGATACCTGAATAAAAAATATTATCTATTCCCTTATGAGGGTAATATCACTTATCTAATGCCTAAGTTTTTATTTAATTTTTGATAATATATTAATGTGAAATATACTATAGCCTGTATATTACCTAATCTCTATTTTATTTAATATTTAGATTTTATTCTAAAATAAAATTATTTTATTAACAATAAAATTATATAAGGGTAAACAGAATTTAACATGCCTAGAATAAATTAAGGATATGATATCAGTCTTGGATTATAAATTCTGTTTAGCAAACATTACTGGCTTATGACATGTTTGAATCCATGTAATAAATTAAAAGAGCAATCTACTACAAAGCCTAACAGACCCATGAAAACCAATTTTATACATATTCATCCCTCATTTATGAGATAAGAGATAATCTTTGTTGTCATTTTCAAATATAACAGTGATTAATGTTAATTTCAGGAAAGGGAATTGAATTAGTCATCAGCCCATCAAATTTTGAGAGAAGTATAGAAATTGAAAAATGTACCATATCTTCCATGAAAAGGAACACAGAGGTCCTGTATGGTTGTGTCTGAACTTCCTTTGAGAATCATGATAATCCTTCCTTAGTTATATAGCTCTGCATGTATCTCAATGGTAACTTAGTAAATTTTTATTCTGTTCATGTGACATCTGATATGGACACTGCAATCTTTACTTTCATTCTAAGCATAAAGAAATCCTAAAGATCATACTCCTAAACAACCAATAGGTCCAAGAAGAAATTAAAAGAGAATCTTAAAAATATCTTGAGACAAATAAAAATGGAAACACAATGTACCAAAACTTGTGGGATACAACAAGAGTAGTTCTAAGAGGGAAATTCATAGCAATAAATGCCTACATAAAAAAAAGAATAAATATCCCAAATAAAAAACCTAATGTTACACTTCAAGGAACTATAAAGGAAAAGGACAAACTAGCCCGACGTAAAAAAAAAAAAAAAAAAAGTAGAAATCAGAACAGAAATAAATGAAATAGAGACTAGAAAAAGAATGGGAAAAGATCAATGAAATGAAGAGTTGGTTTTTTGAAAAGATAAACAAAATCAACAGAACTTTAGCTTAAAAAAAAAAGTCAAACTCATAGAAACAGAGGGTAGAAAGGTGATTCCTAGAGCTGGGGGTGAGAGGCCATGGGGAGATGTTCATCAAAGGACATAAAATTTTAATCGGATAGGAGGAACAAGTTACATCATGGCAACTACAGTTAATAATAATACATGGTATACTTGAAAACTGCTGAGAGTAGAGTTTGTGTTCTCACACAAAAATAATGATAAGAATGAGATAATGTGGATGTTAAATAACTTAATTTAGCCATTCCACAAGTATATGCATCAAAACATCATATTTACATTATAAATACAGATAATTTTTACTTGTCAATTAAAATTTTTTTTATTTTTAAATTAAAAAAGAATTCCTGAATTCTACCATTAGGACTCCCCCTGTCTTCTGCTATTTCACAGGTTCCTTGTTAACCTTCTCCTCTCCCTTCATCCTCCAAGATAGTCCATTGGTCCTACTCCATTACACAATGGCTTTTAGAAATTTTAGGGCACTTGTCCTGTTCTTGGGACCTTTTGTCACAATCTTCACTCTCAGTGTTTTAAAGTAGATTAAGAATTATCAAATTCTGCTGCCAGATGTGGTGGTGCATGTTTATAGTTCCAGCTACTTAGGAGGCTGGGGCAAAGAAAATCACTTGAGCCCAGGAGTTCAAGTCTAGCCTGGACAACATAATGAGACCCAGTCTCTCTCTCAAAAAAAAAAAAGAATTACCAAATTCTTCTTCTTTTTCCTCAAAATAGGAGGACTCAGAATTATGTTCCTTGGAGCCAAGACTTCTTTCCCCTCATAGTTCCTTCTTTGGGGTTACTGGGAGAAGGATCAGCAGAAAAGACAACACTATGTCTTGTTACTTGAAACTCAGCATCTGTTATCTCCTTATTTTGCACTCCACTTTTCCTGTCCTGACTACTTCTATATCTGATTTGAATGATGCCCAGAAACAAGTCTAAGCAACTTCTACTGAAAGAATAATGTGACCAAGAGAAAGATCAGTGCCTTCTTTAGAAACTACTCTGCTCCATTCACAGCAGCATGAAAATTAATGATTAATGAGCTGTCCTTTTATCTGTGAAGATGATGCCAGTGACCCAAGACTGGACATTCCCTCTGAATTAGTTTCTGGAAACAGGGAATGACTGTACAGAATCAACCACAGTCATTGCTCATTTCCTTTATTATCAGCAAGTTGCAGGTTGGCTGCCTAGGAAAAGTGAAATCTGTGACCACATACCAGCACATCAAGAATTTTTTTTTTAATGTAAAGGTTCTATTAAGAAAGGAGAGAGGAAACAGTTGAAGGAAGCAGTTAAGATTAAGATAGATTTGCTACCAGAAGGAGGCAAAATAGAAGACTGTTGAAAGGAACATTAGCAATTAATTACCAAGGCATAAGAATCACATATAGGACTTCAAAATAATGGCCACAACCCAAACATTATGATTGCATAGTTCTGATGGGCCTGAAGACTCTGAATTCCAACAATTCAAATGAAGGTTGCTTCCAAGATAACATTTTAAGCAGCAGTGGTTAAAGGATGAAGAAAAAAATAAGGAAGACCTTGATGCTCAATTTTTCTGTTTTATTTTGTCTGCATGCAATTTTTCGGCACTGGTAGTCTCTATTGATTGCCAGCACTTAAGTTAGTAAATAAATAAATTTGGAATATATATATGTGTGTGTGTATAAATATTAACTTGTTTTGATTTGTAAATTTAAGCAAAGAAAAAATATACTAAAATTATTTTTCAGTCTTTTCTTTGAAATAGCAGTGTCGAGTTATAATTATGTACTTTTAGTATTCAAAATATGCTATATTTAAGCATATTGATATTTGGGGGAAATTAAATTATTTAATAAAATGATCATCTCTATATAACATCTCTTACCTATACTGCTTCTTCATCTATAATCTCCACAGAACAGCCAAAGCGACAGTGGCAAAGAACTTCTTCATTAGGCTGCCAAACAAAGGATCTTGTTCTTTGGGTGAGAATAAATTATAAGCTTCTGCCAAAATTGTGTTGTGTATGGAGAAGCAGATACTGGTGGATCTCATAGGCTAAGCCATGAGTCTTCCGTGTTTTCTCAAACTTTGGGAGACTGTCCATGTGTGGGGTAGTAAAAAGAATACTATGTGAGCAAATCTGGTATACAGAATGCCCAAGGTTGTCTTCCCTCCAAAATCCCTTGATCCTCAACCTCCATGAATAGAAGTTATAACCAAAGAATCTCCCATTTTTTGAGTATAACTTTTGAGAGTAATTCACCATTAGAGTCCAAATCCATAAAATAGAGCAGCATGGTATATTCAAGTGAGGGTATTGCTAGATCTTATTCTTGGTTTGCTGAGACATAAATGAATGTACATTTCAAAAGTTATTTTCAACAGTTAGCAAAAAGACATTATTTGGCCCATGAAATACAATCAAGATACCCAAATCAGACATCTTGCTTGTCTCCAAAATTCCAACTTGCTAATACCTGAAGATAAATTGACAATCTTTAGGTGGTGGGAAAAGACTGAGCAGGGAGGTCCCTGTCCCCATAGGTGATATATGTGTGTGTGTGTGTGTGTGTGTGTGTGTGTATACACAGAGAGAGAGAGAGAGAGAGAGATCTCCGTCTCCTAAGTAACTCTGAGTAGCAATGTCTACTTTTCCATACCTCAAAGAATTGATCAAAATGATGGAATGTTAACATTTTTAATATTTGTATTATTATGTGGTTTTTACTTAGATTCATAAAATGCCTAGAGCCCATTTCCAAAACTATCTCTCAAAAAGCCCATTCTTTGTAAGCAAGAAAATGCAGATTGTTCTGTCATCACTTTATTGGGGCAGCAGCTTTCAGATTTCTTGCTGGTTTCCTTTCTGGTTTCATCCTTGGAGACTCTCAGCAGCTATCTTTTCTCTCTTTTTTGCTTTGATTTATTTTTCTTTCTCTCATCTTTTGAACTTATTTTTTCATTCTCCACATCATGCCACCAGTTCACTAAATAACTTTTCTCCCTTCATCTAAAATGGATTAAAGATTTAACAGTGTCTTTATGATCAAGTATTATTACATCGAATATTCCTTGTTTGTATACATAAAATTTTCTCTCAGTGGATTTGATCAGACATGGTAGTCTTTAAAACTTTATGTTATATTTCACAATCAAGTCTTGAATTTTTCAGTTAATCTTGACAGACAGAAATCCCATTTCTATCTTAATTCTCAATGTGAAAGTATTATATTACTAATAATTTTGCACCCAAGCATAGTGTATTAGTTTTGAATCTCACAACCGAAATCTGAAATCCTATTAAATCTTGTTTTCTCTTCATTACACAAAAGGCAGCATTGACAGCATATTTTGTCAACATTCAACACTGTGAACAAAAAGTACTAAATTACATTTCTTAAGCGCACCACCTTGAATAACACAGTGTTCAGGATTTATCTAGATATAATGGGTAAATAGTAGAATGCTATGAACACAGTATGTTGGTAACTGATGGCTGAAGTTTCAGGCAACAGCTGTAGCTAGAAAAGCTTTTCTCCTGTTGTCCACAATATAGTGATTGAAACCCTCTCAACTGCAGACCTCCCACTCTCATTTTAGCAGTCTGTGAAATTTTCCTTGCATCATTGAAATGCACTCTAAATGAAGTTCTCCTTAAAGACCACCCAGAAGTTACAGTTGGGATGAATGCAGCTGATT
The DNA here is from genome assembly GCA_963575035.1 of Avahi laniger. Lineage (NCBI taxonomy): Eukaryota > Metazoa > Chordata > Mammalia > Primates > Indriidae > Avahi > Avahi laniger. Next base: position 56,146 of record CAUYSK010024098.1, read on the forward strand.
GGTCCAATCTGCTTTATTATGTAGTGCAGGAAGGGACTAGACCTACATGCCTTTGAATGACTTGGTTAAAATTGCCGTATTTCTTGTGGGTCAAAGTGACAAATAAGAAGAGCTAAGACCCCTCAGCCTTTTTCTCCAAATTCTATCTAAAGATAAGATGATCATATAGTTTATTGTCCAAGCTGGAACACTTTCCAGCATTAAAAAGGGTGCTACAAATAATTCTGCCCCAAGTAAAGTGAATTTGTTCAGGGCAGGAACAAGGTAAAATGGAGATACTCAAGAAAAACCTACAATTCTAGAATCCCTAGCCTGCAATGATTTGGCATTGATCTACTGACTACCACCATGTCATTGACAATTCATTAATTACTGATGTTGCTCTGGTTACAGATGCTGATTAATTGATATTAGTTATAGGATTATAATCTACGTTAGACCGTATCTCCTAAGTCATAATTTAGTTAAATAAATATTGTAGGTTCATGACTGAGACACTTAAAACAAAAGGCAGATTAACAAGAAAAAAACCTACAAATTTATTTAATATAAGTTTCGTGTGATATGGGAGCCTTCAGAAATTAAGACCCAAAGAAACAATGAAACCTGTGTATTTTCATGCTTAGCTTTGATGAAAAACAGACAATCATGGCGTTGCATGATTGGACAAAGGGGGTATGACCTAATAGTATTATAATAATAAACGGGGGGATCTTAGCAAGGCCTGTTTTTCAGATTCTTCTCTGTGTCTTCAGAGATAAGCCCATTCCTTTCTTCTGGGTATAGGGTGGGTACCTCTCACATCAGGGTCTTAGGACCTGTTTTAGAGAAGGTCAAAGAATTTTTTTATGGCCTGCATCAGAGGAGAAGGGTGAAGGGAAGATCAGAATGGCCTTCCTGCTTTTGCTGTTTTCTCAAATGCCAATGTGCCATATTTTGAGGTAGCATACCCTGAACCCCATCAATACATAATATAAAGTTTTTTTACACATCTTAATTTCCTACTATTTTTTCTGTAGCATGGAAATTTTGCCTGCATTTAAACTCTACAAGATGAATTAAGAATACATTTTCTCTCATTTTTTTTTCCCTTTCTGTTTGTATACTAAGTAGAAATACCATGAATTAACCAAAAGATTTTTTTAATCTCTTTACTCTTTTCTCTGTATATACCCTTTGCCTTCTTTTATAGTCTATCTTCAAATACCTCATTTGTTTTTCTTTCACAAGTCCAGAGAGAATTAAATTATTAAATGAGTCATTTTAGAATGTCAACGAAAAATCCTTTTTTTCCTCTTCATTGATCCTGGGCCTTTTCAAACCTCATCCAAAATATATTTGCATATTTCATTTCTGCTGGCTAGAATGAAAGAACTGTACTTGAACTTGACACTAATATAATATAATTTTAACCCAAAAATAAAGCCTAAAATTGTTGGCATTAGAGGAGGTTGCTGTTCTTTTGAAAATAAGCTGCTCTGTGAAAATCCCAACCACTGTGTTATTGAAATATATTAATCAAGCAAATATTTATTAAGCAATCCACATATCAGCTGACATGATGCAGTATATTGTGGCCGGACCAGGGTGAGAACAGCATCACACAGTAGGGTGCCTGGTCACAGGGTGTCAGAACAGAAGGGGGATGACAACAAAAGCCTTTGCATGTGGGACGTAGCAGGACTTGCAATGGGAAATCGGTTATACACTGGGGCAAGGGTGGGTCTCTAATAGCATTAATGATCATGAAACCAGGTTTCTCAGTGTTAGGGAAAGAAGTTACAATACGAAAAGTGGGAAATCTAGAACAAAGCCTATATTAGGCTTTTGATATTATGCATCATGGATTGAGTATTGTATAAGTTCATATCAATGTTAATAACTAAGTTACATCTGAGAAATATAAAACATCTGGGAAAAGACAGTCATCAACTATTATCTTGCAAAAATACTGCCTTGCTAGAAATTTTGAGATTTCATTGATATTATCATTTCTGCTTATACACCCTCAGCTCTGTTTCTTCATGTAGTGTTTAAATTACGGTAGCCAAGTTATACAGAAGTTTCTACATATCTATTCAACTATCAGAATTACTTGGCTTAGTTAAGGCCACAAACACAATACTTAAATCATGAGGTTGTTCTGAGGACTTTTCCTCAACTATCTAAAGTAGAACAACTTATCCTTTTATCTAATTAATGGGGAAAAAAATCATACAGATATTTGGATTCGTTATTTGTGCTATGAACATCAGCAGCTAATCTCTTACATCAGACCCCTCCTACTACATTCTCAAAAATGAATTCGGAGACTTTTTGCCTTGTAATTTTCTGGTTTTATATGCTTCAACTTAATGGAAAATGGGTTGGATGCTTTCTGTTTTATATCCCTCATTCTAAGCCTAGTGCCTAGCACAGAATAAGCATGAAATAGAGTGAGTGAAAGCATATTGACTATTTATGACAGCATCTATAACACTCTGTATATTGGAATATATGTATCAGTATTAGAGCATATACACAATAAACTCTCAGTACTGGAGAGATGGATGAAATGGTGGATGGTTGGATGAATAATACGTATCATTCATCTTTGAAAACATATGATTCATTTAATTTCTATCTGTAATTAAATTTTGTAGTTACAAGGTGATTTGAACAACAATTGCTGCACCATCAGCAAATATTTTTAAGGTCTAACCTTCTTATTTCAAACAATAGCAAAATTCTGGTATAAAAAATAATGCGTAGGCCAGGCGCGGTGGCTCACGCCTATAATCCTAGCACTCTGGGAGGCCGAGGTGGGCGGACTGTTTGAGCTCAGGAGTTCGAAACCAGCCTGAGCAAGAGCAAGACCTCGTCTCTACTAAAAATAGAAATAAATTAATCAGACAACTAAAAATATATAGAAAAAATTAGCCGAGCATGGTGGCACATGTCTATAGTCCCAGCTACTTGGGAGGCTGAGGCAGAAGGATCGCTTGAGCCCAGGAGTGTGAGGTTGCTGTGAGCTAGGCTGAC
>CAUYSK010024101.1:0-63863 GCA_963575035.1 Avahi laniger
TGAATTTGTAGATCACTTTGGGTAGTACAGACATTTTAACAATGTTGATTCTGCCAACCCATGAGCATGGTATGGTTTTCCACCTAAATGACTTGACAATTAAGCCTATTTAGTGGCAGAACAAACAGGACAGTTTAGCAGCTGTCTTAATGAAGATTCTCTGGTCACAGTCATGTTTATAAAAGGAAATTTTGGTATATTCAAATTGTTTCTTATTGAGATTTCTTTTAAATAACCTTAATCTTTAATTGTTCTATAAAGCTATGCTAAAATTGATAAAAAATTTTATTTTATTTTTCATTATATATACACATCATTAGTTATAAAATATAAATGCTGCTGAAATGTTACTGCAAAAGCATTTCTAATTAAAATACACTTTCCATTCATATTTTCCAGGTGACTTATGGACTCAGGACTCCATTTTCTGTTAGTCATAAATCTGTAGAGGTAATAATTCATTTATTAAAAGGAAAGAGTGCTGCATTCTAGACAAAATTGCTCAAATTTAATAACTTTCAGGTTAATCAGAAAAGTTAGCCAAATGCGAGGGGTTCTTTTTATATTTTGAAGCAATAATGAGTTATTATTGCTGTTTATAGAAACTGAAGTCATGAACTATGTAAATAACACAGTCTAAAGTTAACGATATGGACTTATTTTTAAATATACCAATGTGTATAAAAATAAAAGAGAAAAATGTATTAGCCAATATCATAAAAAGTACACTGCTTTGTTTAATAATAGATTAGTAATGAACACATTAACAAAGAGCCAATTTAAATTCTGACTATAAAATCTCAATTGAAGAAGACAACAACAATTAAAACACAAATCCTTGGGTCATCACGTGGGTGACCAGTGAACCATGGTATATGTGTCTGCTGCTCCATTTTCTGTGTATCCATCTGTGATTCCAAATGCCAACAGGATTCTGGTGAATACAGTTATCTATTTAAAAAAATGCCTTGGTTTTTTTCATGTTTTGATACTCTGATGGCTTATATTTCTAAACTGTACATCGGGAGATTGTCGGATTATGTTGCCCTGGAGAGGGAGGGATGCAGCAAGCGGTAACACCCACCAGTCACATGCAGGAGACTGTGTTTTAACTAAAAGAATTTATTTCAATTGAGGAAAAAATAATTCTTAATTTCACATCTTCCAGAAATAATTTGTCCTCTAACCATTTCGAAGATCAAAATGATTCATGTAGCTAAAATATGTCGAAGCCATCAAAAAAAGCATTCAAGCATGTAGATGTTAAAATACTAATACCATTTCTCCCCCAAACACTTTCTAAATCAGTGACCTTGAGATAAGAAATGATGTACTTCTTACAATTGCATTCTTGTCAATAATAATTGCAATCCCAAAATGCAAGCATATTAAAATTGCTTTTTTGCTGTTTAGAGGACTTAGGGGTTGCATTTAAAATTTTTTGGCCTTTAATCCAAATAAATATTTTTCATTTTTTAAAATCCACATTTAGAATTCAGTAAGTTTTTTTCCCTCTTTCAAAGGAATTTAGAAACTATTTTTCTCATTTGTATAATTAGAAATTTTGTAAGACTCAAGATCAAAATGAAAATACTCAAAGCAGTTTAATTCTAATCCATTAATGGATTTTTCATTTCTTGGAAAACATACCTGAATAAAACCATTGCTTATTTCAGAAAAGTATATGATATATGATAAGTATATAGTTTACATGTTTGATCTCCTAGAAGACTTGGTTGCAAAGACAAATAGGAAAGTTATTCCCTATAATTAAGACTGGGGAATAAAACATAAGATGAGAGAAGAGGCAGAATATGGCAAGTTGCCTCGTTAATATTCCATAATATTTTGATTTTAGAAATTTAAGTACGCAGCATGAAATTTATCTCATAAAAATTTCTGTGCTACTTCCCAGTTACCCCATGATGATGTGAAATGGGGTGATTCTCATAAAGCTCTTCCCCTCCCCAATATCATAGCTGAATTCCTGTGTGGAACAGACATTGACATGTCTCCTTTCAATCTTCCTCTTAGGCATGAGATAATAACAACCCTACTACTAATAGTGAAGATAGCTTTCATTTTTCTGAGTGCTTACTATGTGTCAGACCCTATGCTAAGCATTTTACATGCACCTTGTCATCCAAAAAAAAAGTATACTCAAAAATTCATATGTTACTGCTGCTTACAGATGAGAAAACTGAGGATTAGAAATTTCATAATTTGTCCAAGGTCACAGAAGAATTGAATTACGGAGTCCACCATAGTTTGACTCCAGAGATGAGCTGTTAACTGCTTTGACCTACTCTAACCAAAAGGAGGATTTAAAGAAAGTCTTGATTAGAGCATGGTTTTCACTTGTGACAAGGACACCTTTTGTATAATCACATCTATTAATATCCTGTGTTTTCCTTCAACGGAAATTCTAAGAACTTGATGTGCTTCTCTTCCAGTGAAATAGTTTAGCTATTACTGTTCATGGCACTACATATGTAATACATCCTCCTGTTCCCCTTCCCACTTAACTGGGTGTCATAACCAACTGTTCATAAAAGAAAGAAAGACATTCTTCTACCTTCCTGTTAACTGATTAAGGACTTGGCTTTGCAGATTTATAACATATTCAAAGACAAATACATTATTAGGCCTATTTACTTAATTGCATATTATCATGCTTTTGTTTTTACTATTTCTATTATCTACTAGATTTTGCTATGGGTATTATTTATGGGTTTAATAATAATAATAAAAGATTTATTAAAGAAAATAGGACTCTATTCCTAGACATGGAAGAATCCTAATGTGGTCTTTCTTGGAAATTTCCATCCTTATATACATGATAGTGAAATGTTCTACAGTCAGAAAAAGAGACTTATTTTTCCACATGGTGTTTCCAGAAAGATAGACAAAGATGTTGCAGATCAGACAAAGTGGGATCCAGTCACTGCCGCTGGGAAACATTCCCTCCACATAGTGAAACATACTAGTTGAAGAAAACATTTGTTAAAACATTTTTCTAGCAGATGACCTGTTCTCATGCTGAGAAGCTAATATCTTGCCTCTTGTGCACCAGTTAGTTTACTCCAAAAACACATGTAGATCCCACCAGGTTGTATTATTGATATCATTATTTGTCCTGGGATGCAAGCTTGGGGGGTGGAATTCTAGGATTCAATAGCCAGATCTCCAACAAATTTCCTGAAATACCCCAGAAAACATAATTCTTCAATTACATATACAGTGCAGGCAAAATATGTTTTCTACTGCTTAAATTCACCTGTACATTAAAAAGCCCCCAAAATGAGGATTTTGTAATCCTTGCTACAGTAATTACTATGACAATGGAACTCATGATCACAATGACCAAATTAAGTAGTAGAAGTGATTCTACTCCCGGAGGAAATATTCTCAATCTTCCTGTCAATTGTGTATATCTTAACATCTTTTGAGAGGAAACATTTAAAATATATTTAGTGATAAATTTTTTAAAAGTTAAAATTGTTAACTCCCTAATGCAAAACTGTTTCCAAGCTGAATAGTCGGTTGATTGGTTGGCTGCATATTTTGTGTGCTATAATATTATTAAAGCACCAGTCATTAGAAGTACTTCAAAATAAAATTTATCTGTCCCAAAAAGTGAAATATTGTATTAGCTTTGCTTTGTTTTTATTTTATAGCCATCTAACTTTGCTCAATTATCAAGGACATTATTTGAACTTTTCTCTGCACTAGTCCATTTGTAATTAGAGGTAATTCTTTTCTTTTTTTGTTATTCTGAAGATTGATTCTTATTATATTTAGACTACAGTTATGTGGGGGAATTTCTAGCAAATACTCTGAGGGTCTACAATGTTATGAAGCCTAAACATAATCCCAATGTTTTTGAGGTGTTTCAACCAAAAATAGAGCCCAGAAAAAACCACAATGAACTTATAAAGTATTTACAATTGAACAAAAATAAGAGCACTGCATATTAAAAATTAGGAATTTAACTACACTGATCTTGGATATTTGTAGACTCAAATGGATTTCTGGAGTATAAGACAGGTTATAAGTAAGTAAGTTAAGCATTTAATTTAAAAGGCTGAAAAATAAACATACGGATAACCCAAAGAAAAAAGGAAGAAATAAATAATGAAAACAATATAGATTCAATGAATTAGAAAGAAAAAGAAAAGGAGATATTTTCAAAACACCAGAGGATGGTTCTTTGAAACAACAAATAAAACAGAAAAACTTCAGGCTGGGACAACTGTTTTATAAAAGATAGAGAAGCCCAAAATAGACAATAAACCGAGATCTATTTCTTTGGCTCACTGAAGGACAACCACTTAGCGGATCCTCCCCTCTGCTCTGTGCAAGCCTTAGTGTGTCTATCGTGGAGGCAAAATGACGCGTTTACAATCCTGGATTCTGCAGTCAGACAATCTGGGTTAGAGTCCTGGTTCTCTCACTCACTAGCTGTGCAACTCTGGGCCATTTAATTAACCACCCTTACCTCACGTATAATTTCTTTAACATGGGAATAATGCTAGAAGCTAACTCATAGGGTTTTATAAGGATTTGATGAGCAGCATTTGTAAAGCAGTTAAAACCGTATCTGTAGGCAGAAAACACATTTAGTCGATAAATCAATTCCCCTAATTCTACTCTACAGAAGGATGGGTGTTTTTCCACGGACCTCAGTATCTACACTGAAACACTGCACTACACGTACTGCCCTATGTGAAACTTTGTCTTTTTCTTAATTTGCATCTCATATTGCTATAAAATATTTCTGTACATTCTTTGCCATTGCTCCCATTCAAAGGTAAAGTGTATTTTTTTTCTCTAAGTATGGAACAAATTTAGTGTCTTATTTTGATGACTAGAATGTGCTGGAAGTAAAACACATGGCTTCTGAGATTAGGTGATTACAGGTGACACAGCCTCTACTGGCTCTCATGGGAATCTTGCCCTTTGAATCCTGACACAGTACTGTGCGGAGACCCAGGCCACATGGAGAAGCCACATGGCAATGTTTCAGTGTTTGAGCCCCAGCTAAGCTCCCAACAACAGGCAGTATTGCCCAGCAGATACACAAGTGAAAGAACATCCAGCCTCCTTCAAGAACTCTCGGCCTCCTTCAAGACATCTCAACTGACACCAAGTAGAACAGAGATAAACTGAGCCTACAGAGCAGAGCAGAGCCCTGTACAATTTGCAGATTTACGATAAAATAAATATTGTTGTTTAATCCATTATGCTCTGCAGTGGCTTGTTACAAATGAATACATTATCAGCACAGATTTTGTTACTAAAAGTGGGGTATTGCCATATCACAAAACCTAAAATATATATGAGTGGCTTTGTGACCGGGTGGTGGGTGGAAGCCATACGTGGTGTTACACAGCTAATTCTAGAAATGTAAGAGAGAAATTTACTGTGTTTAATATGTATCAAATATGATTAAGCACATTGAAAAATTAGAGGAGGAAAGAAACAGATGATCATGTTGATTGACTCAGGAAAAAAAAAGAAATTCAACAAAATTCTCATTTCTTAAAAGAAAATCTTAGCAAATTATTGTCAAAGAATATCACAGATTTAAAAGACAAAGAACACACTTGGAGAAATATATGCATATAAATAACAGACAATTATAAATTATCTGAAATACATCCATATTTACCTGAATTGTTAGGCACATAATCATGTGTGTGTATTTCTAAAAATTAAATTTAAAATATAGAAAAATAGAAAAAAAATAGATGTGGGAAATAGAACTCCCAAATACCAAAAAGAATGTAGATAGACAAGGAAAATGAAAGATAGAAAATCGACTTTAGAAGTAAAGAAAAAAATACAAATTAAATCTATAATGAAACATTCTCCTTGTGCTCTCAGATTTGCACAAATGAAAATGGTCTCAAAAATTAAATGATGATAAATGTTGGAGGATAATGAACTCACAGGCAGTGCTACCAGGGAGCAAATTGGTAGGCTACTCCAACAAATACCATGGCAGTTATCTAGTGTAACTGAATATCGTATACCATATATGATCTATCTCCTTGCTCATATTGTACATGGAGGTTGGGAAGTTATACAAAGGGGTCCAATTGCACCAATGTCTATCAAAAGAAAAAATTAAAAAATAATCTAAATATCCACTTATCTAAGTGGATAAATAAGAAATTGTATATATCAATGAAGAAAATCTCTAAAACATAATTTTAAGTAAAAAAAAGACAGTATGATACCTACAGCATTTTCATCATTAAGAAACTTTAAATAAACATGAAATCATGATACACGTTGTTTCTGAATATAATATGTATGCGAACGGTTGAAAATTATGGTAGAATGGTACATGTCAAATTTATGATAGTGCCTGCCTATGAGTTGTTGATAGTGGTTTCAGAGAGCGTGAATTTTATTTGTATTATTAAAGTTAAGTTATATAAATATATTTGAAAACAAATATTATTTCTTTTAAGTGGATATGAAACAGAATGGTCTCTGGAAAGCTGAAAATGGGCTCACGAGCCTACGTATAGGTGATGTCAGTTCTCGAAGTTCTTGAATGCTAACATCATTATTTGGGGAAGGCTGGCATCACTGTGAAAGTTTCCTTTGTGTTCAGCGAAGGACCAAGAGCTGAGCGAGCTGACCCAAGTCTTGAGAACGATGTTGACGCTGTGTGGATGCGTGAGAGGTTTGGAAACAGCGCTGCCAGCCACAGGGATGAGCAAGAAGGTGGAAAGAGAGAAGCTAAGCAGAGGGCGAGAAAAGCTGAGCACACGCTTTTTGCCACTAGAATCTAGATATCTGAAGAGAGAAACTACCCTTTTAGCTTTCACTATTTTTGTTGTAATTTGTATGATCATTTCATTTCTTCCTCCCCAGTGGTATTTAGTAGTTCTTTTTAAAAATGTCAATCTGTCTCAGCTGTGCTAAGAGAAAACAAGGAAAGGTGTTTCAGTCCAAGCTTTGCAAGGAATGCAGCCTCTGTTAGTGTGGTGGTATTAAGAAAATGATTCAGCTGCTATGGAAAAAAGTATGAAGGTTCCTCGAAGAATTAAAAATAGAATTATCCTATGAGGTGGCAATCACACTTCTGGGTATATATCCAAAACAAACTGAAAGTAGGATCTGGAAGAGAAATTTGCACACCTAAGTTCACTGCAGCATTAATCACAATAGCCAAGAGGTGGAAACAACCTAAATGCTCTTTGATGCATCAATGAATGGATAAAAAAAATCTGGCATATATGTACAACAGAATATTAGGCAGCCTTTAAAAAGAAGGAAATCCTGTCACATTCTACGAAAAGGATGAAGCTTGAGAATGTTACACTAAGTGTCATAAGCCAGTCACAAAAAGACAAATAATGCATGATTCTACTTATATGGGGAAGCTAAAATAATTAAACTCATAGAAAGAGAAAGTAGAATGGTGGCTGCCAGGGGCTGGGTGGAGAGGGGAAAAGAAGAATTGCTGTTCAACGGATACAGAGTTTCAGTTATGAAAGATGAAAAAGTTCTAGAGATCTGTTGTATAACTATGTGCGTATAGTTAACAGTACTATAAAATACACTTAAAATGTACTGAGGGTATGATTATTAATTTTATGTATCAATTTTCCTGGGCCATGGAATGCCTAGACTTGATCATGCAGTATTCTGGACGTGTCTGTAGGGGTGTTTCCGGATCATTCCGACATCGGAATCAGGAGAGTGAGCAAAAACAGATGGCCCTCCCTACTGTAGGTGGGCCTCGTCTGATCAGTTGAAGGCTGCATAGAGCAGAAAAGCTGAGTGAGGAAGAGCTCCTCCTGTCAGGGCATTTGGGGCAGGACACTGGTCTTCCCCAACTTGTGAACACAGACCGAAATATTGGCGCTCCTTGGGTCTCAAGCCTGCTGGCATTTGGACTGGAACTTGTCCCATTGGCCGTTCTGCTTCTTAGGCCTTCGGACTCCAACTGGAAATAGTCCTTGGCTCTCCTAGGTCTCTAGTTCACGCACTGTAGATCTTGGGGCTTCTACACCATAATCATGTAATTTACTATAATAAATCTCCCTCTCTTATAGGATAGCCATCTCATCTGTCTGTCTATCTCTCCATCAATTAGGATATTTACCTCTATACACACCCTATTGGATAGGTTTCTCTGAAGAATCATAACACAGGGGGAAATTTTATGTTACATGTTTTTTACCACTAAAAAAAAAACGAGTACCTCTTCCCAGGAGGAAATTGGGAATTCACAGTTGTAAAGATCAAAGAAGACTCTGATCAGAGGAAAAGCTGCAACTCCTGGGGAAAGTTTTCAGACTCCTGTTTTGTTTCATTTCTTGTTTCTCCTTCCTACCCAGAAATACTAATTTTGGAGCTTTTCTCTGATGGAACTTTGAAATCTTTGGTTATGTTCAATCTTGAATCAAGACAAAGAGTGCTATATTCAGGGGCAACCACTGTCAGTCCATCTTTTCTCACTATTTGGAACCATTATTTTTTTTTTTTGAAAGGCTGAAATTTGACAGGCAGGATGTTCCAACAATGACCCCAACTGGCTAAATTACTTCCCTCTCCAGGTTGGCCTTGGGGTCCTCTTTCCTGAGCATGCTGCAGACACTGGCTGACAGTGGGATATTCAGGTCAGAGTTTCTCATCATAAGTCAAGGAAACATGACAACAATATACTGTGTCAAAAACTGAAATTAAAGTACAATTTTTCCAAAACAGCGTGTACCATTTCTCCTACATTTCAGTCCACATTTTATTTGAACTACCTTGGTTTTCTTAATTCTGAGCCCTACTCCATTTAACTACACTAGAAAAAAAAATCACTACTTTATCTATGAGCCCGTAATTCTTTGCAAATGCTTAATTCAGTTAATGAATCCATTTATTTCAGGTAACCCGGTATAGTGCTGAGCACAAAGTAGTCATTCAATAAATGTTTTTCAAGTCAAATTAAAATAGGTTTCCTTGGAAACAACATTGGATTTAATCAGAAATCCTATTTCTTATTGGGCAGAAGAAGATGGAAAAAATAATCCACATTGATGGAGTGACTATTCTTTGCAGGCACTGTGCTCATTACTTCCAGTTGGGGGGCCATTTAGTGCTCACAGCAACCCTGAGCAGTAGACATTATTTCCATTTTAAAGATGAGAAGATTGATACTCAGAAGGGATGAGTACTGACCTACATTTTTTAAGAATTTTGTCAACGATATTACTCTACCACATTTCTTGTTTGCACTCTTTGTCCATTTGATTTGAGAGTTAATTGTATGACAAGTATTGGATGACTTTGGTGCATGGATGAGGGGTCCCTTTGTCACAATTGCCAAATCTTTCATATCAGAGCAAGACCAAAAAGTCTTAAAACATATGCTCCCTTACCTAAAAGTGATCATTTTTAGCAACCTAATGAAACGTTAATAATGCCACCTCCTCTAACATCATCAAGAATTAAAGAAATGTTTTTCACTTCTAGTCTTTTTATAAGCTCCCATATTCTTGTTAAATAGGCCAGGTGTTGGCTGCATCCACCTCTCTGCACCTCGAGACCCCACTGTGGACACAGCAGACTCTGATTTGCATCCTGGGTCTTTCATTTATTCTTGGTATAATCTTAGGCAAGTTAGCTAAGCCCACTCTTGCCTCATTTCCACATCTGTAAAATGGGAATAATAATGGAATATAACTCCTAAGGATGATATGAAAATTTGATGAATCAAACCTTTGAAGATTTGATGAATCAATACATATAAAGTCCTTAGAACTTCATAAGTGCTGGTAAAATAGAAAACTACTATTTAAACGTTCATTAAATAAACAAACATACCAACTATCCTGGAGTTTGCCCATGGACCACATACACACTCTTTTTCAACTCTTAAATTTTGGGGTTCAGGCGCCTCTTCTTGCAATGTTGCCCTTTCCTGAACTTCAATCCTGCATCTTTTGTCTCTAACCAAAGACACCTGCAGATAAAACCATCATTTCAAAAATCAGTTGACATAAACTTGATCTTTTCATATTCCTCTTTCAATTTTACTAATACTTTGTACATATATTTTTTTCCTATCAAGGGACGAAAATCACATTTCCAAATGTATCTATCCTCTCTATAATATCACAGTGTTTTGCCTAGAGTAGGTATTCAACATGTGGTGTGTATATATATATATATATATATATATATATACACACACACACACACACAATGGAGTACTACTCAGGCATAAAAATGGTGAACTAATTAATACCTCTTATATTATCCTGGATGGAGCTGGAGCCCATTCTTCAAAGTAGTATCACAAGAATGGAAAAACAAGCACCAGATGTACTCAGCGTTAAACTGGTACTAATTGATCACCACTTACGTGCACACATGGAAGTAACATTCATCGGGTGGTGGGCAGGCAGGAGCGGGGAGGAGGGGATGGGTAAAGTCACACCTTAGGGTGTGGTGTGCCTGTCTGGGGGTTGGGCACACTTGTAGCTCAGACTCGGGTGGTCCGAAGGCAATACGTGTAACCAAAGCATTTGTACCCCTGTAATATTCTCAAATAAAAATAAATAAATGAAATAAAATAAAATAAAATGAAATAAAATAAAATAAAATAAAATAAAATAAAAAGAGTTAGCCTCTCGCTCCTATTCTTCGTGCCCTGGTAGCACGTTGCAGGTCTGCCTGCTTACACTTGCTGTTGTTATTCCTCCTGCGTAGTGACTTTCCCCATGACTGTCCCCTTGTCTAAATCCCAGGATTATTTCAAAAACCCTGCAAGCATCTATTTTTTACAGCTCTCTCTCTTTCAATTCCGATGGCACCTACAGTCTATAAAATGAAGTTGTCAGCCATTGGGTAGGAAATAGACATAAAAGTGCCACGATAGTGATCCCTTCCACCGCCAGGGCAACCGTGTGGCCTGCAGTGGCTGAAGCCCACGGGCCAGTCACTTCCTCTGAGTCAGCCTCACTGACATTGTATATAACAAACTCCCTGTGTGCCGTGATGTGAAAAGGGTGAGGCGTACTGGTCCATATTAGTCCTCTGATGCTTAGGAATGATTATCTGGAACATGTTTTCCTTTAAGGTAGAAATATGTTCTTCTCGGTTAAATTATAAACCCTGTAGGACTGAGGAACACCATCACTCTATCTTCTTTGTCTAGCTGCTAGGTAGAACGTGCTTCTTCAGTCAGGTCTCCTGTAGCATGGGTTAAAATCCCAACACTGCTATTTAAAAGCTCTGTGGTAACTTAGGCATCCATAATGCCCAATCTTTAAAGTCCTAATCTGTAAAGTGGGTATAGTGATATACTCCATACAGGACTATTGTGTAAGTTCCTGTCACAGGATAGATGCTCAGTTAATGTCAGCTCCTCTCTTAAGTAAGTAACTTCTAGGCTGCTGCAGAAGATAATCAAGGAGATGTGAAATTAACACCTGTAAAAATAAGACAGAAACTTCCTGGAAAAGAAAAACCCATTGGAAAGTTAAAAATAAAAGTTTAGCATCATAGAAAATAAACATATTAATGTTAAGATTAAAAATCCAACACCCCCATACAGTGTTTACATTTAACATGGGTACTTGATCTCTAGTTGATTTCTGTCAACGTGCTTTGCTGACAATTAGTCTGTTCTTTGTAAGGACGCTCCCAGCCATGCAGAGATGCCATTGCATTCAGTAAATAATCCAAGGGAATTTGCTACTTTCAGTTTAATAAGTGCGAAGTATTTTTTTTGAGGGGGGGCATATACATGTAACTGGAATTTATTTTTTAAATGTCTCTTTCAATGCCATTTATCTCCTCTTTTTTTTGATGGAAAAATGTTAGAACTGAAAACAAAATACAGCTTTGGTTTTGAAACAGAATTCAGGAAAGCCTTCTGCAAACCTAACCGTTACAAGACTGAACTCAGATAACAAGAGCCTCACTCTTCCTTCTCTTAGTCCAAAGCAAATGTCAGGAGCTGCTATTGCATCCATCCTTTGTAGAACAAATGCCAGACAAGCTGACATATGAGAAGACACACAGTACTTCGGGGTCATCAGGAATATTGATGGAAGTAAAAGGACAAGCCGGTCCCCACGCTGCCGGGAACTCTCCCCTGCCACAGCGCATGGAGTATGACCAGCAACCACTCCAGAAATGCTTTGCTGTATTCACCTGCTCCTGGATGACAATCAAACTCTATTTGCAGTCAGCTGCTACCCACAGACTGAAATGCAGAAATAATAGCTAGGCATGGAAAAATAATAATCTCTCATGGAGCAATTATATTTTTCCTTATATAGCATAAAACATAATCATTCTTAAGAATTATTTAATATGAAAATGCCAGGGTATGTGCAAAGTGGGATTTCTCCAGTACATACAAATAAATGCATTTTTAATAAGCTAAATTCATGACAGATGCATTCGATTTGTTATGGGATTTAGTCATCCAAATTTTTTAAAAATAGGCATTTTACCATTTTATACCTTGCATCCTTAAATTTGAACATATTCATAGCCTTCAAAATTTAACCATGAAAAAATTGAAAAAAACAAACCTGGTGTTCACTCTAGGAAGGAATCTAGGCATATTCCAGGGTTTGGAGCCCTTTTTTGTTAATGCTCCTATTAAAGGGATCGCTTAGTTTACAATCTATTGATTTCATTCAACTTCTTACCAGAGAATCATTAGTTACAATCAATTTGTGAAAGGATTCTATGGTTTTCCTTTTTACGTCAATGAGGAAGAACATAATGCTTCCTATAACAAGCTGTTTACATAACAACTTATCAGAAGGTTATTGAAGATTTGGGTTTTATATTCTGTGTGAGATGAGAAAAAACGGTTCTCAAGAATTATCAAGTTCTGTCCATCACCCCAGTGGGTGGTCAATAACCCATCAAAAAGAGCTCCATGCAGAGGAGCCACAGAGAAGGAGCTGAGGGACGTCACTGGGTTAGAGAAGATGACGACTAAGTTCACGGCCACAGACTAGATGAAAAAATAGGTTGGAGCAGGAAATCCTGGTAGATAAAGCAGCACAGGAAGGACAAATGGAAATAAGGTCACTACAGAGCAAAATAGCGGGTAATGACTTGTTTTAGGCATTCTGATTTTTTTTTCCATGTTTTTCTCCTTTATTTTTCTCTCCAGCGTTTCTGCAAGCACTCACGTCATCAGTGTTTTCCTGCTGACCCTTGACTGACCGTGATTTGCCACTCGGTACCTGACATGCTCCAGGCTTTTTGGGGTGATCTTCCCTTGTTGAAATTTTGCTGTATCTCATTCTTACAAGCACAGGTAATTAAACTGACAAGTCCATTTTCATCGTTTATTTATTCATTCATTGAACTTATATTTATTAAGATCTTCCACAATGAATAAGACAAACAAGAAGAAATCAGCCATTCACCCTGTGGGCAAAACGTCCCGAGAGAAGGCAAAGGAAATTGCAACGACAAACTTTCCAAGGCAGGAAAGAGATTGCTATGAACTGGGCACAGCAGAAGGTCACTGTGACCAGAGTGTTGTGAACAAGGGGCTGAGGGTGCAGAGCAAGGGAGGAGCTGGAGTATCGTGGACATTTGATTTTTGCTTCATCCTAAGTGCAAAGGAAATTATTATTTTTTTTAATAGAAGGTTCATTCTAATTTTTACCCTGAAAAGATCATTTGTCCATTGTGTTGAAAATTAATTTGAGTCAGGACAGAGTGGAAGACAAGACACCATGTTGAGTGCTTCTGCAGCTGTCCAGGTGAGGGAGAGGACGGTGGCCATCAATGAAAAAGAGAGGCTGGATTTGAGATGCATTTTGGAGGACTTGCTGGTAGACTTCACACATGTGTCACAGCTGGGAGGGAGAAGATTGTGAAGGAAATGACGGAGTGAAGCACTCTCATTTGACCCCTGGTTAGATGGCAGTTCCACTTAGAGACAAGGGTACGGGGAATAGATCGAGAATTAGCAGGTAGAGGATTGAGCATTGGTCTGTAGGGGTAGGAAGGAAGCCAGACTGACAGTGTGGGTGGGGGCTAAGATGTGGCAAAAATGGCAAAGGCTAGCCAGTATATTTCTTTGTATTTCTTATATCTGCCCTTTCTTCTTTAATCCTCAGATTGCTACTCTAGAAGATCCTCATCATCTGATATCAGGAAAAATACTGTCCAATATAACTTTCTGTGATGACGAATATGTTCTCTGTGTCATGCAACGCAGCAGCCACAGCGACATGCGGCTATTGTGCACTTGCACTGTGACTACTGTGCCTGAGGAATCGAACTTCCAACTTTCACTCGTTTAAATGTAAGTAGCCACATGTGTCTAATGAACAGCTTACTATGGAAGAGCATGTCCAGAATATTACCAATATCTTCCAGCCTAGAGAAACGAGGAAATTGTTTGTTTGCTCAGATTGGTTAAGACGTGAGGATTCGTCCTTTCTGTTCCCTGTTAGAGTGGAAGCAGTGGGCCGGTGAGAATGGAGATGTGTGCAGAGGGGACAGAGAAGGGGTGACCTGGGGTCGCGATAATCAGTCTGTAATAAATGAAGACTTTGCAGTATCGATTTGGAGCAATGTTCCACTATGAAGAATCTCACTGCCTCTCAACAAAACCATGTCTCTACTGAACCCCGGTAATCAGTGGGAATTTTGGAAGAAATATAGCTTGGTGACCAAGCACGCAGACTGGGTGGCCTCAGTATGTAAAAGTACTTTCAGCTCGTTGCATTTTCTTTATTAGGTTATGGCCAAATATACAATGTGTTACTAAACTTGAATTTGTAAAGATAAGGAAGAGTATTAATTGTCTAATAAACTCCATTTTTAGAGAAAAATCACAGAAGTTTTGAGATGGATTTGAACTGGAATGTACTCAGAGATCGTCCAACCCACCCCCTGAGAGAAGGTAAGTGATTTGCCTCGAGTTACTCAACTAGCTAATAGCAGAACTGTGACACGAATGTAGGTCTCCTTATTCTTGGTGTATATAATTTAGATTGTAATATAACCATGTCGTAGGATAAGATTTAGCTAAACAACAAAAGTTGAAGCTTTTTTTCCCCAAAAAAGGTCAATATAAAAATTTTAGAAGCTTGAATGCCTAGGCATTCTGTCTTTCTATAAAATTTCCCACATCATAAAGAGATTAGTGTTGGAAAGAAACAGGTGATCTCTTTTTCATGTGTTCATTATTAAGTAATCTGGCACACATCAATTGAACATTTTTTTTCCTGGTATTTTCCAGTTGGCTTTTATAGAGCCTTTAATCTGAATAATCTCTAATTGTGGTGTTTGAAACCTGTTCCAAAAAAAATTTCCTCTGAGACAGGAAAAAAAAAAAATAATGCCAATGCTTAGCCAGGAAGCTTATCATTGAAGTCCATAAGTACACCCTGGAACCACAATTTGATGATGCGCCAGAGAAGAGATTTCAAAAGCATGGTAATGACTCGGACAAGTGGGAAATACTGTTGATATTTAACGCTATTAATGCTTCAGTGCAAAGAGACCCCTCACACACTAATAGAGATAATCTATGTGGGGAAAAACATGCTATTGTTTGAAAGATACAGGATAATCTCTAATTGTGTGTATTGATTGAAAATTCTAGGACGAAAAGAAAAGGCTCCAGCCTTGCAATTTTGTAATTGCTCTTTAATAGAATTCCTTACCAGCGAGACTCTTTCTACCCTTTATCAACCACAGACGTCTTCCCTGTGTGTGGATTCCCTGGAGGTTGGAATCTGATGCTGTTGGACCACAGTGACTTTGTCACAGCAGTGAGAATCCTGGTGCCTGTGTTCTCTGTTCTACCACCACTCTTTGGCCAGTTAAGGTATAAATGGGACTCAGTGTATGAAGTTAGTATCCAAAAACACCCAACCAGTAAATGACACCGGGCATATATGGTCCTAAATATTCCATGTGTTTCCAACTCAACCAAACTCTTCCTCTGGCAATCCATTCCCACAGGACCACATGACAGAGAAGCCTGGGATTGTCTGTGCAGAGAGAGCATGAGGGGAAGTTGCCCCGTCACTCTAGCTCAGGGCTTCTTCTCATCCCAATTAATCACCACCCCTGGCTGTTTCTGAGTTTGCCAAACTGTCTTTGGTTTACATGAAGAGAAACTTTAGTCACCAGTACTAGAAGTTATCATTTCTATGTTCTGTCTCTCTGTGTGTGTTAATTTCCATAGGTAAGGACTCATGCCATTTTTATCTTTGTATTACTCACAGGACGTAGCTTATTAGGAATTCAAACACAGGGTGCACGCGACAGGTAGTCCTGGGAGCATCATTCTGCCAAGCAGAATAGGTGATTAAGAGCAGACTGATTCATGACCTTGAAAGCGTTGCTGCTGAACCATCCTGTCATGGAAGAGATGTGGCATTCTGGACGCACTTCAAGTGAGAAGTTACTTTCCGATTGCTTAAGCTCCCCCTGCAATTTCATCTAATTCTTCCTGTCCTAAATCACAGTGTTCACACTGCTGTCCACTGTTAAGTAGTTTGCATATCTCAAGGTCAGTAAGAATATTTTATTATTATTTTTAAGTTGATAAATATTTTCTAGTATTCTTAATATTCCTTAAGATTAAAATAATTGTGGAAATATGAGAGCACATGTCTTCTATTAATGACAATATTAAACTTTCTAATGTCTATCAAGAAGCTGTGAACTGTGAGAAATAAGATGGTAAAAGAATCCTGTTTGGTGAAATTTTAAGCTAAATTGGACAGACATAAAATTATAAAGAAAAAACTGCTGAGTCATCAGAACAATCCCGTGCCTGCTATACCAATTCCTATAATATACTACTGCTATCTTTCAAATGATTGCATTATTTTTTTCTCTATTATAGTTGTAAGGATATTACTTTCTACATTAGGTATTCCTGTTCCTCAGGGACAATATGGTTATCCCAGACATGCCAGAATGCAATGCCTGAACTGTCACTCACCTAAATACTGAACGCACGAAATCCAAGAGAAAAATCGAGGCACACTGTTGAGGACGTGATGAAGTCCTAGATGAGGCTGAGACTTCCAGCACAGAGATCCCATTGGAATTCAATCCCCGGGATTCTGAGCCACTGATCCAATTGACTGGGTCATCCAGGCTCACATCTCTTTTTGCTCCAAAAGTCAGTTCTACCACATGTAACTGGGAGTGAAACTGTCCTCTACATAAGGATGTTGTGATTCATCGAATGATATCTGAAATATGTCCACAAATGATTTTTTCTAAGAGCCATCACTCTATTCCGCTGATCCTCTGTCCGTGCTGAATTTTCCCTGCTTACTGCAGAAGTGGGTTACTGAACAGAGAAAAACGTACTATACCACACCACAGCCTTAATTTCACTCCCAGGGGCTTGCAAATTATTCTGCCCAAATGGAAATTCTGCCCAAATGGAAATCAATTAACAAATCACTATTCACCAACTAAAAACTATTCCATTTCAGATCCAGAGATCCAGCCCAGGTTAATTCATTTATTTTTTTTTAATTTTGTATTTTTTATTTTCTTTTTGTAGGCAATGCACCCTATAGAAAAGGTTCCCAGGAACTATTACAGTAACTAGTCATAGCAGCGGAAGTGAGAGGATTTGATACCATCTACAGAGTTTTCTGTCCAAGTGAGAAAAATACGCTTATATGAGACCATGTACATCTGTGAAACAGATTTATGGCACCATGCAAAATTGTAAAGATATCAAATGAACCTGATTTGACCAGAAAAATCTATGGTACTCCGGTATATAAAGAACTTCTGTGACATATTACCACTGTTGCCAAGGACATGTTCATATGAATGCAGTGGGTTCTGGTTCAAGCTTTGTCACAATGGCACAAATTGCCTGGATCCCAACTCCCCTCTAAGAATGTATGGATGTAATACATTATAACACACATATATATGTTCAACTGTATATTACCTGTGATAAGTTTGGCTTCCAAGTTCTCATTAATATAATTTAGTTGGAGGGTTTATAAATCTTCCAGGGTTTATAAATCTTCCACTGTTTTAATATTTCCTGTCATGATTTTTCTTTTATATAGCCTGAATTCTGAGTGAACAAATAGCAATTTTTCTTATATACATTTTTTCTCACGGAAATATTGTTTTTCATGCAAGATAAGTTATTTAAGGTGATGATTACATCACTAGAGAGAAAATATTACTAAGCTTGGAAACATGGTAAAGAAATTAGGAAAAAAAAATAATAACTGCCCCCCTGCCTGCCCCAAGCCATATCTCTAAAATTACTCTTGGAAATGTTTTGAATGCTCAAGAATTTTAAATTCAAAAATATACCAAAGTCTTAAATGAAATATAACTAAATGTAGCATTGGCAGTATTTTTTTTATTGTATGCATAGTTCAAGTGAATTTCCCAAAACGTGTGGAAATGCAGAGGTTTAGCATGTTGGCTGTGAACTAAGGAAAGTGAGGTGGAGGGATTCTCTGTGCTTCCCCAACCTCTCCAGAGAAACCTAAAACACAGTAAAGGGTCAGTTAATGTCTATTCATCAATTAAGCAAGTGAAATGGGCACATATAGAGGCAACATTGATTGAGAAAGTCTTTATGGACTAGATAATAGTCAGGGGATAGAAGAAGGGTAACTTGTTTGGCCCAAAGGTTAAGGAATTATTTTCCAGATGGGGTGAAAATGACAAGCAAAATGATTTTAAAGCAAGATGATGGATGAAACTGTATATAGAGATGTGTATAGTACGTTAACATACACACTTGGTTGATCAAAGCATAAGTGCCATCCAGTTATATGATAAAATAATCACAGTATCATCAGCTTTCATTTGCATAGTATTGCAACGTTTGTAAAAATGTTTTGGAATCTTATGGCATTAAGTTCTTGAAGAATAATTCAGTGATGGAGGAAAAGTTATCCTCATTTTATAAGCAAGGAAACTGAGGCTCAGAAACATTAATGCATTATCCAGAGCTATCTATGTATGAGAAAGTGGATGACGTGATATTCACCATTCTTCTGACTTCATGTCTAATGTTCGTCCACTAAGCCACTGTATGATTTATACAAATGTAAGTACATATAACATGTGGGTAGTAGGAAGGATGAGAAAGTATAGGAGACACTTCTAAGAGCTCTTAAAATTTAAATTATTTAGAATATTTGTTGTCTTCCACAGTATATTGGAGTTTCTTGGTAAAAATTCTTAAGAAATCAAACTCCTCAATCTGTAGTTTGGAAAAAACCACAGGATGTCATCCAGTATAATACTCTTTTTAGGCAAGTTATTATTAGTTTTGAGATGGGTATATAAAGTTTTTAAAGACAGTATAAAGCAGCACTTTTGAAAGTGAATTTTATTATTTTGAATACTAATTCGTTCATATGGCTTAGAAATCAAAATGATTTCCTAAGTTATAGATTAAAAAGTCTTGCTTCTACTTTGATTTCTGTTGATCTCAATCTTCTCACTGACCTATCCTCATCTCCTACAGATATAGTACATCCCTTGGAATGTCTTACACACACACACACACACACACACACACACACACACTTCTGTCCTCATCAGACAAAGGACAGCATACTGGACACATTACTTTGCACTCTGTTTTTCATTTAACATATCCTGAGATCTCTTATAATTAATACATAGAGAATTTCCCATAGGTTTTAGTAGCTTCACAGTATGTCTATATGTGGATGCTTATGGAGAGATATTTGGGTTCTTTTGAATTTTTGCTATAAAACTTTCAAATAGTGAATTGTGAGACAAATATTGCTAAAATGATGTTTGTTTCCCCGTATCTATGGCCTTTGACCTTTAGTTGCCAATCCTCATCAATCCCTCTTTGCATCATTGGCCTCTTTTACTATTTGCTCATGAGTCAACAATAATCCCGTCTTCTTAACACAGGAGAAGGGGAGAGGAAGGCAGTCTGAGATTATGAAGATGCCTCATGCTCCAAATCTTGGAAGGAAATACTAAGTTATATTTTTCAAGCCAAAGGTAAAACATTCAAATATGTCCAACTAGATATCTCCAACTCTACTGTTACACAGAGTTTTATTCCTCATAGCCCATGGCTCGTATCAGCACGCATTAACCTAACTTTAAAATCTGATTTAAATTGCTTCTGAGGGCTGAGAAATTGCCCACCGTCATGGGTAGGCACAGAACTCTCACACGGAATATCACTTTTTCTTGCCTTTAAAGATTAAGTTTCCACTAGCATCTGATAATTTGATCCTAACCTATCTCTACTTGCAGTTTTATGTAGATACAGCATTAGATTCATCTCTAGCCAGAGGCAATGTAACTTGAAAAAAAAAATCCATGAAACATGGTTCAATGTTTTCCATAAAAAAGTCTGAAAAGAAAGGATCTGAATGACTCAGAAAAGATGCTGACTCTCTTGCACTTAGCATAAAACAGCACAAATATATGAACTACCTACCCACTACAAATAATTAGCCATGACTTAAGTGATGAAATTATTTAAAGTAAAAGTTATTATTTAAAGTGTTACTTATCAGACTATGTTAAAAAGGTACCTTATGGACACTGCAAAACTGTAATTTCCCATCTTCCATGGCTATGTATATTAGTGCTGCATTTTATGTGAAGCACTGATAGTCTATACAGCATGTTTCTGGAATATCAAAGTTTATACATGACATGCTGACATGCTCATTTGCTCCAATGGCCATTTAATCCCAGTGTTCATTTCTTCTTCATCAGTCCCTCAGATAGCCTTTCATCTGTCTTTCAGGCCAGGGGAATGTCATGGTTTTTCCCAAGAAAGATGATATTTCTGGAATAAATGTGAGCTTCACGACATCAACAAAACCTGTTGAAAAGTGAAAAATTCATTCCTACCTGACACCAAATAACTGTTTTGACTGATTATTTTCTCTGAACTGACAGGTTGTTTTGGCAATGTAGACACAAGCTTAGTCAATTTAGTGCATGAATGATACATGAGGGGTTCCATATTCAAAGCAGAAAAATGTTATAGTTGTTCACTGCATACTTAGGGTATTTGTCTAACTGAATAACATCTATGTGAAAAGTTTTCACTATGTAAATTTTGAAAGACTTTTCTTTTTGCACGTGTTAATCCTATGCACTATATAAAATTGGAAAATATTGGCAAAAGCTGTTTAATAGATTTCATTAATACCTGATAATTTGACAGCTATGTCAAAACCTTCAAAAACGTTACTGAATTCTCACTTTTATAAGTCATAACCACACACACTGTAAATGAGTTACATGCAAAAATGCTCCTTGCATTGTTACTTAAAACTAAAAAAGTAGAAATGACCAAAAAGATCTATAAGAAAAAAGTGGTTAAATAAATGAGGGCACATTTTATTCTCATTCTTCTCTGCCACATAGTGCAATGATCAATTCTAAAAGTGAGGTTTGATTTCAAAGTGGCATATTTTTCCTTATTCTTCCCTATAAGATTATACAATGAGAAATTCTCAAAGTTGAGTCAATTTGAAAATGGCATAGTACTCTAAACCAGCAGTCCCCAACCTATTTTGCACCAGGGACCAGTTTCATGGAAGATAATTTTTCCGCAGACCCGGGGGACAAGGGGGACATGGTTTCAGGATGATTCAAGTGCATTGCATTTATTTTGCACTTTATTTCTATTGTTATTACATTGTAATATATAATGAAATAATTATACAATTCGCTGTAATGAAGAGTCAGTGGGAGCCCTGAGCTTGTTCTCCCGCAACTGGATGGTCCCATCTAGAGGTGACGGGAGACAGTTGATTTATTATGGTCTCCGTGCAGTCAAACCTCTCTGCTAACGAGCATCTGTATTTGCAGCTGCTCCCCAGAGCTAGCATCACCACCTCAGCTCCACCTCAGATCATCAGGTATTAGATTCTCATAAGGAGGGAGCAACCTAGATCCCTCACATGTGCAGTTTACAGTAGAGTTTGTGCTCCTATGAGAGTCTAATTGCTGCTGCTGATCTGACAGGAGGTGGAGCTCAGGCGGTGTGCGATGGGAAGCGACTGTAATTACAAATGAAATTTCACTAGCTCATCCACGGCCCAGTTCCGAACAGGTCACGGACTGGTACTGGTCCACAGCCTGGCATTGGATCAAAACCTAGAAACTAAGTTGATTTTTGTCCCCCGTTGAAATATTTCCAATCCAGTTGATTTAGCTGTTACTTTATGTTCCAGGGAACTCAGGAGAGTTTTAATTACATAGAAAATATATTATTATTTCCCCTGGGATATAGGAATTCAAGAATGATTTTCAGGAAATGTATGAAAGGAAATGAGTACCTTGCAAGATTAAGCACTGCACCAGCTTAATTCTATCACACTAATTTATCAGACCCTGTATTATTAAAAGAAATAGATTTCTTGAAGTTTTTTTCTCCTTATGATTATTATTAGAAAAGTCTATAATGGAGTCTCTGATTTAACAGAAAGTCATATTCTTCCCAGGGTTATTTACTGTGGGCGAAGGGGTGGCCGTCTGTTGCCAGGTGCCAGTGAAGCCTTAATGAGGAGCCCCTTATATTTTCTCAACATGAAAGTTGCATGAATGTCAGCGACTGGGGCACAGTCTTTCTTGTAAGCCTAGGACTGCAATTTCCTATAAAACTTCTATTGTAAAGCCTACACATAAGGCTTTAAAAATGCCACTCAGAAAGTGACTTGGAACAAAGAACCAAATGAAAGATCACTGTGGAGAAAGAGCTACAACCATGGACTCTAAATTTTCCCCCATCTCCTCACACACATTATTATTACTAGGATTATCGGCATCTTGCTTTTCAGAGGAAAAGTGAAAATTTGAATGCATTCAATATTAGTGCTTCCATAAGTTTGCTTAATTTGCCTTAAACCCGAGGCAGTCATCGCCTCTGAGTCGTTTTGAAACCCAGCTCATTGGACAGGAGGATTGCAATTTTAAGGCTTTTGTCTGACTTCCAAGTTGAAAAAAAATTTTTTAAATGACCAAAGTAATTTTACTTTCATTTATCAGTAATGGCCACATAGAATCTATAAATTTTAAGAGAATAAAATTATTCTCTCATAAATCTGAAAATGAACAAGTTATCATACAAATCAGACACATACTAATATTTCTTCAAGGGCACAAGCCCCTTTCTCTCCCTTCTCTTACCACATATTCAGTGTCTGCTTGTTTTTAATAAACCATCTCAAAGGCCAGCTACCCTTGTAATGGACACTCGACATCCCAAAGCAAGGCAATGCATTCAAAAAGACAGCCGAGGTTCATGCTTTCTTCGTTTGGTGTTATTAATCAATCGACACCGACATTTTTTTCTATTTTTTTGAGACAGTCTCGCTCCGTCACTCTGGCTAGAGTGCAGTGGCAACATGATAGCTCACTGCAGCCTCGAAATCCTGGGCTCAAGTGATCCTCCTGCCTCGGCCTCCCAGACTGTTGGGATTCCAGGCGTGAGCCACCGCGCTCAGCCAACACTTCTGTTTCACTTTGCATCTCTACAGTGCACTCGAGTTGATTGAAGGCCAAATCCAAAAACCTCCTTTAATGGACAGTATGCATCCCAACCCCCACTTTCCCTTTCACTAGGCCACCCCTTTCTGTCATTGTTTCCTTCAAGGAAGTCAACTAACAGATCTCTTGCTGTTTCGTCACCTCGGTTGGAAACTGAGGCCTCTCGCAAAATTATTTGTTAATAGATTTTCATTCACGACAGGACACCCTTTACCTCACCTCCTTTTATGTCATAGATACATCTGAGCAGTGCTTTACCGCTTTTACATTTCATGAAATATGCTTCACATTATTAAAAGGTGTATTGATTCAATGTGCTCACAACTATATAGCAAATGGAAAAGATAATTAACTAAAGTAAATTTGCCAAAGTATTTTGCATATCAAAAGGTAACATGGTTCTTCAGTTGCTTGCGGTAATTCTTGATGCTCTTTTAAAGAGAGAGACTATCACAGTTTTAAATAATACCCCGAACATGGCTTCAGTCACGATTGTTTTTTCCTTCATTCTGGAAAGAAGCCGTTACCTCGAGGGACACTGCCAATTTGCAAATGGCGCTAAAGACAAAACGAAAAGAAATCTGAATTAAAAAAACAAAACTGATTAGCTTTCATATGAAATGCTAAATGAGATATCTTTTTAAAAATTATTATTCATGTTTTAACTTCAAAATAATTGATTTAAAAAAAAAACCTGGATGACTTTTAATAATCAGGCCATTGAAAGATCACAGTGCCCCTGTGACAGACATACTCACCCAGGAGCTAAGAAGTGACGTCATTGTGATCTTTCTCTGTGAATCTTTTCTTCACCTACTTGCTCCCGAATTAAATTTCACATCTCTTAAGACATTCCTTTTACTTTGTGTATTATTATAAGTAGCAATCTACTTATAATTCATCTTCTAGTATGTAAAATTTTACGTGAGAGGTTGTATTTTCCACTTTCTTCCCCATCTCTTACACTTTTGTATCCATACAGTGCTGTGCTTGAAACAGAATTAAATCCCTTAAGACTGATGTGAACTACAGAAGACAAATTTCTAGACCTATAATCAAAGGCCAAGTCAACTTTATGAAAAGTGCATGTTTATATCGATAGTCACAATTCACTTTTAATTATCTGACCATTGACTCTAAGATGCTTTCTGTGAAAACAATACTAATATAGCTGTAATCATTAATATATGTTCTGTTCTCACCCATTATACACACATTTATTCAGGTTGACAGGAACAAACAAAATCTTTGAGATCTACTTTTAAATTAGCTATAAGGAATTTATAATATCATTCTCTATGGCATGAAATCATATCACTGAAAACTGAGATTGAGATTTGGGGCAATTATATAATTCCAGGTGAACTATGCTTTTGATTCACATGCCCGCGCTGGGCTTCAACACTGATTTTGCTTTCAAGATTCAGATCCAAATCTTTTGGTTGCCTACTGAACATCACCTCTTGGATAGTGACTTACTTTTTCAAAAACCGTACCAAACTCACTATTTCCCCTCACTTTCCCAGTTGCACTCTCTCCCCATCTTGATTAACAATGTCACCTTTCACCTTGTCACAAAGTTAGAAATTTTGGAATTATTCTCCATAATTTCTTTTCCTTGCCTGTGTTTCTTTGCAATTGACCACCGACTCCTATAAATTCTACTTCAAATAGATAGATAAATAGACATAGATAGAAATAACTTAAGATATATATATACATATATATATATGAAGTTTATGCATATGTGCATGTAGTCATTCCCATCTTATTTTTTTCCATTTTCAATAAAACCCACATTATTACTGTCTGGATTTGTGTAACAGCTTCCTAACTAGTATCTCTGCTTTTAATATCTTCTCCAAACAAGCAGTAAAGGGATCTTTTCTATCCATGTATCTATGTATGTACGTATGTATCTATCTATCTATCTATCTATGGCTTAGATGGACTCCCTTTGCCTAATCAAACTATGTCTATTCTCTTACCATGACATAAGAGGCACTTGGACATTTGCTAAGCTGTCTGTCCACTCTTGCCTCTGCTCACTCCTCTTATTACTAGAATCTACTGAGCAACTGCAGGCAGCATCCTGGTTCACTCATCACCCTCTCAAAATACCATGCATTCTGAGACTTCAGGGCCTTTTCTGGGCTCATTATTCTTCCTGAAATGCTTCAACATCCTCATCTTATTGGAAAGAAGGTCAAATACCATCCTCTGTCCCCAAAATAGCATTAAACTACAGGCATTTCTTGTAGTACTCAAAAGCCATCGTCATACATAATTAATATATTATTCTCGGCCACTAAAGCCCCTTAAAGTAAGGATACTGTTTTTGTCATCTTTCTACCTGTGGTTCCTGCCATATATTAAATAGTAAGCTCTCAATAAATAGTTGTTGAGTGACTAATAAGGACAAAATCATATTTTTGTCATAATTATCTAATGGCTGGTTTAGATATTTGACATGTACAGGTATGATCTAAGCCTGACATAAAAAGGCAGCCGGGCACAGTGGCACATGCCTGCAGTCCCAGCTATTCCGGAGGCAGAGGCGGGAGGATCACTAGAGCCCAACAGTTCAAGGCTGCAGTGAGCTATGATGATGCCACTTTATTCCAGCGTAGGTGACAGAGCAAGACCTCATCTTTAAAAAAAGTACACTATGCTACACTAAAATAAAATAAAAGCTGATATTTCAAGACAAAAAGGAATTCTGAGATAGGGCTTATAAATTATAAATTTTTTATGTTAGAACATATTTTTACTACTCTCATTTCGGGATGATTGAGGATCAAACAAAAACGATGAGGGTCCTGCTTACCTTTGTGGCAGCTGGGACAATTATCTAGGTAACTGAATTCAAATTTCCAAGCTGTTTTAATCTATAGATCTTTTATATATATTTTATAAATATAACAGTATTATGGAAACAGTATTTTATAGCAGGATTATGGAAATATTATCCTATGTTGGCAAA
Organism: Avahi laniger; assembly: GCA_963575035.1. Lineage (NCBI taxonomy): Eukaryota > Metazoa > Chordata > Mammalia > Primates > Indriidae > Avahi > Avahi laniger. The sequence continues at coordinate 26,516 of CAUYSK010024101.1, forward strand.
ATGGCTTGTTTTCTTCTTATTTTGCTAGACTTCCAAGTGTCCTTCAATATATGTGCAAGAGTAAGATCTGCCACGACATGGTATCGTGCCTGCTGTGCGCTAGGCATGTGCTGGGGACTCAGTGTTCCTCCTCCCACTCCTTCTGTGTAGGGGTTGATCCCATTATTTCACCAACGAGGACCGGAATCTGAGAATATAATACTTTAAGAATGAATAACATTTATTTAAATGGATAAAATTTTCTTTTAAGACAATTATAAATAATCACCTTAGTTTTTATTTTTAGTTAGTTAAAATATGAGAAAATTACCCTCCAAATTTGGTGAACAAAGCAGAAACAATGCCACTGAGATTACCAAATATCCAGAATTGAGACTGTCTCTCTTCAGAATTGCTTCTTACAGAGGGCGGCTGTGCACAACCACAACGCACAGCGGGACTCGCTCCTGAAAATCGCATGGCTGCCAGTTGCATTGACTAGTTGTGCACAGACTTGCTAAAACCTTGAGTAGCAAAACGATTTGTTTTTGTGTGATAGGACTCCCCATAGCCTCGTTGACATCAAATTCAAGGAGAATTCACCTTGCCTGGTGCAGATTATAGATACCCATAAATATTAGAAATGTTTCACATAATTTCATTTTTATTTTTCAAAGACACCCCAGGAAAACATCAGGTTAGCCATGTAATAATTCTCTCTCCCCTCTCCCTCTTTCTCTCTCTGTCTTCTTTGATTTCCCCTTCAAAGATTTAGAAAAGATGAAACTCCTACAGATCTCAGAAATGATAATAACCCATGTTTTCATCCTCCACATTTCATATTCTAGGTGCAAAATTTAAAATTTACATGTCAATAAAAATAAATTACAGCTATCATTTGCCAAGCCGTGTGTGGTTGACAAAACATCTTTGCAAATGTCATTTGATTTAAACTGAGTCTAACGTGCCACATCAGGGTATTATAAGTGTCTGTAATAGGATATGAGCATTTAAAATGCTCTGGTTACAAGCGCTGTATCTTTCTCTGTGTCTACCTTCATATCCATCTATCCATCTACCTTCCATCCACCCATCCACACACACATACACACACATATTTGATTGGTTCATCTCAGTCTTCACTTCCTTGGGTTATTCAAACGTCTGTGGGAGGCTTCTGGATTCTGGTCCTTGGGGAAAGAAGTATAAATGAAGGTCAGCTGGGAGGTCCCACCTCCTTAATCACACTTCCAAACTCTAGTTTTCCACACATGGGCATTCTTCGGAATCACTGATCCTCTGTTACTTCCCCTCCTGTTTTCTTCCATCTTTTAAGAAAGACCTCTTCTTCCTCGTGTCTTCAAGTATCTCTCTAGGCTAATATCATTTACTCTTACTTCCTCAACAAAGCCAACAACAGAGAGTGAAAAAGATCCCACTTTTATCTAATTCCATCCATTAGTCTTAAAGGCTAAATTTGGTAACATTTGTGTTTAAAAGGATTATAACACAAGCACACATACATGTGTGTATATTTATTTATTTATCAATACATTTAAGGAAAAACTGAAAGTAAACATTGCATTCAAAACGAATGATGGAATAAATGGATATGATTATTGTACTATGAGTTCTCTAGAAAAGAAAAGCCCAGAAAAATAAAAATAAAAGCAGAAACTTTTATACCAAGACTCAATGAAAAAAATATGAGCATCCAGGTGTATACATTTCCTTGACAGATTACAATTAGTGCAGCTCTTTTTAAAGTTAGCACCTGTCTTCAGTGAGAATTAACATGCAAAATAAAATACGCAAGTATTTTTAGAAGGAGAGACTAATCGGTCTGGTGATTTTAATTCATATCCCTCTTTTTTATTTTTCATTTTTGGAAATAGATTTTGTTTATAGGTGAAAGAATGTTTGAATAGCATATTTAGACATAAAGATATATTCATTTATATTTTGATATTAATAGAAAGGCAATGTTAGGAGTTAGTGATTTTTTAAAAAGAAGTGTTTAAATTGACCTCATGGAGATAGAAGAGGATGATGGTTATTGGAGGCTCGGAAGGGTAGCAGGAAGAGGAGATAAAGTGGGAATGGTTAATGGGCACAAAAATATTGTTAGGTATTTAGATAGAAGGAACGATATTTGGCAGCACAACAAAGTGACTATAGTCAACAATAAGTTATGGTACACTTTAAAATAACTAAAAGAGTGGAATTAGAATGCTCCTAATGCAAAGAAATGATAAATGCTTGAGGTGATGGATACCCCAATTACCCTGATTTGATTACTACACATTGTATGCCTGCACCGAAATATCCCGTGGATTCCATAAATATATACAACTGTTATGTACCCATAACAATTGAAAGTTTTAAAAATTTAAAAAGAAAATAATAAGTATTTAATGTTATCCATGTATATGAAATACATATATAAGAGACAGATAAAAGAAGTTTTGAAAATAATAGTATAAAAGAAAAAGAAAATTGGGCCAGGACACTGGAGAACTCCTAAGTGCTACACTGAGCAAACATGCTTACTCTTCAGTCATCTCATCTAGAATATGAATAGCAGGACAGATCATGTCTAAGGTCATTTCAAGCCCCATCTTTCTGCCACAGTGCACCATTTTGTAGATCATCTTTGTGAATGACCAGTCTATGTTGCTGATGCTGAAATCTCAGCCTATCACTAATTTTACTCCTGTCCAAGCCATTCGCTCCCTACTCTGGTCTTGTCAATGCTTTATGGCCTGGACCTCATAAATGCCACATTGTGCCTTCTTTTCCCATTTATTTATTTCTTATTAAGCATAAAGTAAAAACAAACTCAGACAGTTTTAAGTTTACCATCCATTTGCCCCATGTTTTATATATACAGATATCATTTTTATAAATTGGTCTCATATTTTTGTTCTAGGTACTATAATGTTCAGAGAGTTAAATGGGTTTCAGCAATATTTTAAAAGAATCAAGATATACTAATCCCCAGATTCTTAGTCCTTTAAGAAATTGTGTAGAATTATAATGCTAACTCCAAGTAGAGAACATGAACTGGTTACTCAACAAGCATTTCCTGCCCATACGAGGCATCTTTGATGAATAATGTCTGGACAGGGTGGCGAGGGTGTTGGGGAGATAGAGACTCACTAAAATGCTAACTTACAGTCCCTGTCCTTATCCATATTTATAGACCACCTGGAAAGAATGAAATATATGTGACCATGTCAGAAAATAGTTTTTTTCCTAAAACACATGGTGTTGCAACAGAGGTTTAAAGGAAGGAGAAAACTGTAGATCTAGGAGTAAAAGACTTATTTTTAGAGGTGGGACTTCAGCTAAATTGTGAAGGATTCAGATAAGCAGAGAAAAGGAGAAAGAACATAAATGGGAAATGAGATGAAAAAGACCAAAGGCAGTGTTTCTTCTTCTTTTTCTTTTTCAGGGAAAGAAGGTTAGAAGAAGTCAGGGGCAGAAGATGCTGAAGAATGTCGAGAGTATCAAAAAGTCAAAGATTCTCATCAAGAAAGAAAGAGACCAAAAAGAAGAAAGTGTCTAAATCAAATGTTTTCTTTGTTACAGAGAAAAAAAGGTTAACAAAGGGAATTAGACATAACAAGGGAACCACGGTTAACTTCAAAGAGAACTATTTCAACAAAGTCCTGGGAATAAGTTCTGTAAGTAGGAGTTTAATATTAGGTTATGCAAACAAGGTGAAGAGTAACTGGCATAATTGCAAATTCACTTTTATTTTGTACTTCATATTCATCCAGACCACAACCATTAGTACATATAAGAAATAATTAAAATGTTTGACCAAATATAAATATGTGATTGTTTTAACACCTGGTATTCCTTCCATCAGCTGTTGGGTTTTTGACCTTCACATACCTGCCGGCTCAAATCCCTTCACACAAGATGCTTACCACTGGAGGCTAGTGCAAGTTTCTAACATGTTCTCTGTATCCAGGCCACTACATACTAGCTGATTATCCTTGGACAATTCACTTAGCCTTTCTAAATTTCAATTCCTCCATCAATAAAATGGGAATGGTAATAATAATAATAAACCCGTAGGTTTGCTTGAAGAATCAAACATACGAGTGCGTGGAGGACACTTAACCCGTGCACAGCCCGTGACTGTTAATGTTAGTTGTAATTATTAGTAGTCACTCAAATCAAAGCACAACCTATTAGTTACACAGTTCATTGATTTGCCTGAATAGGAAACAAAAGCCTATTTGCAAATTTACAAGTATGATTTGGTCTCCTTTAGCTTAGTTATTAAACTTTAAACCTGAATCAGACTGAGAAATTTTTAGATGAGCTGTAAAAAAAGGCATTTTTTTCCAGAGGTATGGAAAAAAAGATAGATGAGTAGGAAACACTGCAGACTCAAAGAATGAGTGTCCTTGTTAGTGGAGTTTGACACTGTACCAAAGGAAGCGTAAAGCAAAGGGTCATTTAAATCCCTCCTACATGGCTAAGAAACACATACTATCACTATACCAAACAGTTGCATTATTGAATCCATTATCCAGAATAACTTGATCCAGAAATCAAAGTTGCCAAACAAGAAATAAACTGGAATAAAATATGGATGAGTTTGCTCAAGCACCCATTCATTGACAGCTTCTAAACAAACACACAATTGTTTGAAATTGTCTGGCACCAACTATATAGAATTTACAAGATGAAATGAAACATTTATTCATTGCATGTTATTTGCAAGATTGATTTGTAGAGGTACCCAAAGTAGACATTGATTGAGAAGACTAACATTTAATCACTTATTTTCAAGATAAAAATGCTAAACCCTTTCCATTATTTCTAACTCTGGTGATGGTCCCCATATGTAACAGTGGACCAATAAGATTATAATGGAGCTGAAAAATTCCTATGGCATAAACTCTTAATATTATGTTACTCTTTCCTTACTATTCAGTAAAGTAACATGCTCTATAAATTTGTACCATAGGAGCAATAAGCTATACCATATAGCCTACGTGTAGATTGTGTCATCGAGGTTCGTGTAAGTACACTTTGTAATGTTTGCACAACAAAAACGCGTAACAATGCACTTCTCAGAACGTGTCCCTGTTGTTAAGCAATGAATGATTATATATCATATCATATTAGAGTATTATATATTATGTTAATATGTGCATATATATTATGTTATATATGTGTATATTACATTATATTACATATGTGTGTATATATACATATAAAATTTCTTAAAGTAAACTTTGTTTCTCAAGTTATTGGGAAATTTTATTCATTATGTAATTATTCTATTTTTGGGAATTTTGTTATTTTTCTCCTATATACTCAAAACTCAAACCATAACCAAACCACAACATGAACCCATAATCCTTAGATTATTGTTTCAAGGTATTTCCTTCCAACAAGAAAAGCCTTCTCTAATTGTGTTACAGCCTGGCCCCTTTAAAATGCTGCAAGCGGATGGGATGATTCCTATGTAAGCAAGTTTTTAAAATTTATTTTCTTCCTGCAATGAATGACTAAGCTCTCAGCCAATGAACGCTACTGTGGCAGATTCTACATTATCCTTTCTGCCAAAAAACATTCTACCTGCCTGTCTCGTGCTGCTGTGTCCTGGTCAGGGTATGTATTTTACTACTGTGGCCCCTCTTTCTGCCATCCATTCTGTCTTCTAGTGAAGAGTTTTGACCCATATTGGCACCGAAAGCACTCAAATGGGAGTGCTGAACCAGCCACAAATAAACCAAGGAAGAGTCTCACAGAGGATGGCAAAATGCAAGTTTTTGAGAAGAAATTAGGTAATGATCCAGAAGCCTTATGTACATGTACATTATGTAGGAGCCAGTGGGGCTGTCTCATTCTCTGCCTACCTCATTAGTTTTCCTTACCTGATGTCCATTGGCATTTCAGCTGTGACTCTTGCCTTAGAGAGTCAAATTGGCCTACAAAAAGTCAGCATGATGAGTGCAAAGACTAAAACTCAACAGATATAGTTTTAACAGATTTGTACCATGTAGTGCCATAAGCTTATGACCATAAGCAACCTATGTTCAACTTTTCTCATAAGGGGCATCCAAAAAATATGTCATTTGCTCTTGCTATGGTTATTATGGAAACCAAATGTAGCAATGAACCCATATATGGAAGCACTGTGAGTACAAAGTGCTATAAAATATACATGTGTATTTCTTGGAGAAAATATGTCATTTAAGATAAACATTGACAAAGTGCTTCTACCTCTCACAGAAGCACTATGATTTATTTCCAGGAGTAGATTCTTTCTTTGTTTATCAAAACGTATTACTAGACTTGTTTATTTATGAAAGTGGAGAATGTCAGCTTTATACCCTAGGTAGGGGGACTTTCATTCATGTAATCGTTCATTCAACAAGTATATGTTGAGTGGTTACTACTTGCCAGACACAACTCAAATCGCTGAGGGCAGAGCTGTGGATAAGGCGGAGGTCGTCCCTGCGTTAAAGATTCTAATAACCTGAGATAGGGCACAGGAAGGAGAGGAGGACAAGCAATCTCAAAATGAACTTAAGACTGAATGAGACAATTTCAGGGAATGATACAAGCTTTGAAGGAAAGAATAGAAAAAACAGCAATGAGACAAGAGGGTAGGTAGCTGAGAAAGTTTCTAAGACAGAGTCAGGGAAGGCCTCTCTGAAGAGCTAGTACCCGAATGAGTGGGAAGGTGGCCATTTGAAGATTTTGGAAAAAAAGCTCTGGGAAGAGGAAATGGGCAAGACAAGCGCCCTGGAGCGGGATTGAGGGCACTTTGATTGACACCTACTGAAGGCTGGTGGGGCTGGAGGATAGGGAGCTCCAGGGAGGAGGACTAGTGGCAAAGTCACAGGTGTAAGAGGGGCGCGGAAGAACCAGGGACCCGGAGTGGCTTACATCTGGCTTCTCTACATGCACATACCATGTAAATGCTTTTCATTAACTGGAGCTGCACACACAGTTGCTGACTGATCATTGCTAGAACAGCTGATTGATGACAGTCCCTTCCCAGTAAAAGCAAATTGTTCTCCTGAAGGAAATAATGAAAAAAAAAAAAATATATATATATATAGCTGATCCAGTGAAAGAGATAATTTACCTAATATAAACCACTTATTTTGCAGGGGGCCACATGGATTACTTCTAATCCATCCTCCATGGCAGCTGGGCTGACGCACAAGGCAAAGTCTAAAGCCACCGCCCTCTGCTTTTTCATAGAACACAGCCTGTAAGCTGCAACCTGGAAAGCAAGACCTGGTATGATCTGATCCCTGCCTACCTTTTCAAACCCATCTCTCAACAAGCTCACCTTCCTTCCTCCCCCAACGGCCCAGACAAATAAAATTTCATAGTTCCATAGACAATCCATGCTATCTCTGCATTTGCTCATAGTATTTACTCCACCAGAAGCATCCTTATCTTCTACCTCCAATTTATACTTTTAAAAAATCAACTAATTTATTCAAATTTTATCTAAGGACCTTCCCTAACTTCTCCACCTGTACTAGTTGTTCCACCTCACACCCTGTACCCTTATTGTAGCCTGTGCATATTCCCACACCAGTGTGTTCAGGAATGTGTATTATCCTCCTCAGAGCCCAGGTTTCTTCAGGACACAGGTTTTGAGTATATAAATCTTTGATTCACTAGTGCTAAGAACAAACCTTGACAAAGAACAGGTATTCAATAAATAATTCAAAGAGAATGCACTTTCTTGAGTGCATGATGTGTGCCCAGTTCCCAAGTAGAGACGACCATGCCCAGCTTCAATTTCTCACTGTGCTCACTACATCCTGTTACTATTTCTGTAGCAATCAATAAAGATTTATTAAGAGTGGGATTGTGTCCTGTATTCTTCATACCTGAGAAATTAGTTAGTTGGTATCTAATAAATGTTTAATATATAAACATTTGAGAATTATCATTCAACTTATTTTATATTATGGTTGTTTTGAATCAATTTTTATAATCAAATACCATCTAAGCAAATACACAATAAGGGCAAATCTTACAGTCAGAAGAATTAGAATCATTGTGTGTTTTAAATATTTATAATTTACTTTGCCTTCTTGTTGTTATAGCATCGATTTGGTGAGTGAATAGGAAATCATTTAAAATTATAATTAGAAGATCTTTCTGCCAAAAAAAAGAAGACAACAACTTTACACAGTGTTGAAGGTTATAAATAAATTCTACATCTGAACCACTAAGTACTACAGCATTAGTCAGGGGAACAAAATAAAAATTTTAACCTGTCCTACATGACAGAGTCTACAGCTAAACTGATGAGAACACGGTTTGTTTATGCAGTAGTGCAAATACTTTTAGCATTAAAAAACCAATGCAGGGAATTTTAGAATATAATTTAAAATGAAATAAAATAATTTAAAATGAAATGAAATCATCAGCTTATTTGGTTTTATTTTATTTTAACACAATATTTTAATGACACAGTAAAAGTGCCTTTTAGCCAACTTTCCTGGTAGCATTCTCATCATATGTAATTACTTTCACATCAGTTTTACCTTCTAAGACTTAGGATTAATAAATATGAAACTGAAATGACAATCTATAGATCAAGTCTTGTTCAGAGCTGATTTCCATCCATCATTCCCTGGAAATACATCATCAAGGAGATAATATTTGTGAAAATACTCCCAAAAGTTTATTCTTTCCTCAAGACTTCACTTGCAAGAATATTTTTTTAAGAATGATGTTTTAGTGAAAGACAGGCTTTGCTATTTGTGTTATACCTTTCCTGTGAGACCTAAGAACAATGGTAATGAAAGACCAAGAAGATGGAAAAAAGTTAAAAACATTCATTGTGCTCCTGCCGATCTTGTGACCAGGATGAGCCTTGCGGTAAAATGTGAAAGATTACAAGGCATAAAATGTATCATTAAAGAGTCAGTATCCAGGGACCCCAATGCTGGGTGTATTTCCAAAGGAAAAGAAATCATTATATCAAAGCGATGTCTGCACTCCCATGTTTATTGCAGCATTATTCACAATAGTCAAGGTATGGAACCCATCTACCCATCAAAGAATGAATGGATAAAGAAAATATGGTATATATACACGATAAAATATCATTCAGCCATAAGAATGAATTCCTATCATTTGCAGAAACATGGATGGTCATTATGTTAAGTGGAATAAGCCACACACAGAATGACAAATATCACATGTTCTGACTCATATGTGGGAGCTAAAAACAATGGATCTCATGGAAGTAGAGAGCAGAATGGTGCTTACCAGGGGCTGGGAAGGATGAAAGGGGGGGATGAAGAGAATTTGGTTCTGGGTATAAACGTACAGATAGAAAGGATAAGTTCTAGTACTTGATAGTACAGTAGAGAGATTATAGTATATAGTGAGTTACATTATATATTAAATTATATATTAAACAATAATTTTCTGTATATTTCAAAACAGCTACAGAATAAGAATTGAAACATTCCCAACCCAAAGAAAAGATAAATATTTCAAGTGATATATATTCCAGTTACACTGACTTAAATCATTACACACTGTACCTCCCAAATATGTAAAACTATTATATATCAATTAAAAAACATTTTTAAAAAACTCAATGTGTCAGCCTTTTATTTGGGAATAACAAATATAGATTTGGAGATAAAAATAATAGTAACAGTAATAATAACAACAATGGCAAAAATGATGGATTACTTACCACTGTATGCAAAATAGTATTCCAAACCCCTGAACTGAAATGATTCAATCTTCTCAAAATATCTATATGAGGGGGACACCTTCATTATTTCCATTTCACAGATACAGATATGGGGAATATGAATAACTTGCCCAGGGTCACACATCAGAAAGTGGCAGAGCTATAACCTGAATGCAAACAGCCAGGTCTACACCCTGAGTACTTGTCCATTACATCAGCACTTATGAAATGATGCACAAGTAAAAGAAACTTCATCGGAATCTCCTCCAAAGTAGAAACCACATCTGTATAGCATTTTTGCCTCTTCAGATTATGTCCCATAGAGCTAGAACATTAAAAGTGCATGATTATTTAAAGGTTCGTACAAAGGAACAAATCTCACGCTCACAGTTTAATTTCACAGGTATTTCCAATCATTTTGGCATCAATGGCCTTTCTGTTGCAGACAGGGAAGTCTGTTCGCAAACTTTGCACCGGCAAGCATGAGAACTAAGACCAAATAAATTTCTTACTTGCTCTTCACATACCTTCTGTCTACACTAGAGGTCTCTCTGGTGAGGCTCCAACAAAAGTTGAGACCTACCCACAGTAGGCTGAGTCGCTGTGGGATGGAAATGTCCAGGTGTCACAAGGGAAGTTGTGACTGACACTTTTCTCAGCATCATCCCTCCTCCTATACGCATTCTACTTTCTATTTTCTTTCAGCAAGGACGTGATTTTTGTAGTATATTGCTATAAAAAAGTGAACATATGTATTCATTGATAATTTAATAATCATTGGGACTTTCAAACCCCATTGCTTAAATTGCTCAGTTATTCTCTTAGTCAAAATCATTTAGTAGCAGTGTAGAAAAAACTAGCTAATAACCTCCCCCCCCCACAAAGGGGTGTTTCTTTCAAAGATACAGAAACAGTTCATGGACACTACCGGCAGTTAGGGTAGCTGGATCTCAAAAGAGGAACCAAAACCCAGGGCCCCACAATCTCCTCAATTCTAGTTTGGTTTCATCCTTCAATCTCTGCACAGGTGGAAGTTGCTTTTACTCAAGTGTCACAAAGCAATGAGCAGATTTACCTGACGAAGAATTAGCATAACCAAAAAAGAAAGTGTCAGGAAGGAGGGCCAGCAACCATAGTTTAATAAGCTATTGCCATTCAAAAATGGAATATGATACAGTTATTCATAATTAGGTTTTCAAAGATATGTAAGTTATAGGAAAGTCCCAATTTTACAGGTTGATGGACGGCAGAACGGGTGTGAGGCCCCAGAGACTGGACTTCAGCGGGGGCTGACTGAGCAGGGGCAAGGAGGGGGAAGGGGAGTTAACAACCTAGGAGGGTTTATAAACTGACTCTCCGCAAAGTGCCTCTCAAGCGTTTGTTTATATTGGAACCATCTGGAGAACTTTAGCAAACCCAATACCCAGCTCTCACTACACACCCCTTAAATCCAAGTGTCTTGGGGATGGGATTCCTCATCAGTAGCTTTTATAGCTTCCCAGATGATTCCAGTGTGCAGCAGAGTACGACAAACCCCGTGCCAAGACTGACTAAGGTCCTCACACCAGCGGCATTGATGCTGCCTGGGAGCACGCTGGAAAGGCAGAGTCTCCCTGACCGACTGGATAAGAATCTACTTCTTAACACAATCCCCAGGCGATTTTTATGCACAGTAAAAGCTGAGAAGCTTTGCTTTCAACACACTTGAGAGCAGAGCTGGTGGGAAGTGATTGCCATAACTCATAGAATTATATTTTAACTAAAAGTAAAGACAGAGTTTCATTTATTTATTTCTCTGTGATTTGGCTGAGCTAAAATATTGACTATGTTTGCACAATAAGAAAATATCGGAATTGAAGTCAGCATTTATCTATTTATCCAGACAGTATTTATCAAGTCAATACCATGCATCTGGCACTATACCAGATATTGTGGAGTTTTAGTTTCCAAAAAATAAAACAAAATAGACTTTATATGCCCAACATATGAGATGGGAGCATTACACACATTGCATGTTGTGTAATGCTCCCATGAATCATGTCTTGATATTTATCTACATACATCAACATACATCTCCTGAAAATACGACTAAGATTTGTCCTAGCTAAAATCCCTATTTATCTATTTCAGAAATGTGTATGGGTTCTATGAAAGGTCAGACACCAGCATGTCCCAAAGGGATGTGTAGGTAAAAAGATCACAAAGATCAGAGTTAGAGACCCTTGCCACAACCAGGAAATGAGATAGAGCAGAGAGTCAGTGCCTGACATTTAACATAACTATAGCCCATTGTTTATCATCAGCCGTTGTCTTATTTAATCATTTTCATTATGTTATACATGTTTATTTCAACAGCCCTTTTAACTTTAAAGATATAGCTATTGTGCCCTACTTTTAAATAGGGGTATTTCAGAAAAAGGAGATTATATTAAGACCTCATACTGGAGTTTCTGCCTCGTCATGATTATCACACGTATGAGAATCATAGACCATGGAAGCAGACTGCATATCTCACAGGACAAGACGGCATCTATCGCAGCCGACCGTTGGCTGAAGCGCAGGGTTATGTCATTAGGTTTTGCAGTTTATTCTCAGCCCAGCAGTTGGCGGGGGCTGCATTCACTGACCCAGACTTTGAGCACGTGCTGTGGTCTTCATCCAATTCCCACAAAGATGTTTTATGGACTAGTGATGATGCTCCTCAAAAACATAGTGACATTAAACATTAGTTCCAAAACACAAGCATTTTTATTAAAATAATTATTTTCATGTGTGAGGCAGCCAACTGAATGAAATTAGAGATGAAAATTATAGACAAAGAATTAGCATAACCAAAAAAGAAAGTGTCAGGAAGGAGGGCTTGCAACCATAGTTTAATAAGGTATCTCATTCAAAAATGGAATATGATACAGTTATTCACAATTAGGTTTTCAAAGATATGCAAAGTTATAGGAAAGTCTTCCAAACAGACCTAGATGAGAACAACTCAGGAAGTAAAAATGTAAATACAGCACAATCCCCATACATAGTGAGTGTGGGGGGAGACTGGCTGCAATCACACAATTTAAAATACAGTTATTTGGGCCAAGCAGAATCAAGAAAAGGGGAAGATCAGTTCGAGAAATGAGTCATTTTATTTTCTTTTTTATGATTTTCTTTATTTCTAATTTTCAGATTTTTAATAAATTCCTTTTCATGGTGAGAAGAAATACATATTCAATTTTAAAAGTGGAGAAGGTTTTTCTGACCCACAGAGAAAGCAGTACCATGCCTGATGCCAAGATTTTACAACTAAATCCCTTCGTGTATTCCCTGCTCACTAAACAGCCTTCTGAAAATTCACTTCCTGTGCGGCCTCCAGGGAAGCCCAGATCAGCCCTGGTCAGAGCCCAGCCCGCCTGGCAGGTGGATTCCACATTGAGAAAGAGAGAAAGGTGCTTAGTTGAACTGAAACTCCTCCTGCCACTGAATTTCAGATTAATTTTTAATGACAGTTTACACAGCTGTATAACAGCTTCCGTTAGTACAGAGAGCACAACTACATACTTAAAGCAGTGCTTCTATTATTTTCTGTTTTCACAATAGCCCATCAGGGTTGGTATTATTTCCCTCTGTTTATGCACACAGAAATTCAGGCTAAAAAGTCTGTCCAATGCTAAATAGCCAATAAATTCCAGAGAATGAATTTAAATCCACATCTAATAAAGTCACGTGCAATTTTTTCACTCAACCACCCTCTACTTAGCTATTTAATGAATTCTTCTAGCTAATTTTGACATCATAATCCAGGAAGACAATGGCTTTAAAAAAGACATTTAGAGTATACATATGCTTTTACCTAAGTTGCTAATCACAGCATGTCCCAATAGTCTAAGGAGACTGTTCACGGGTCTAAAATATTGTCTTAAATCTATTTTTAAGTGTCAGTTTTTAAAGTGAACTTGTTTTTTTAACAATACTAAAAGGAAAGTACAAGTGAACACACCTGTGAAATCACTGCCTAGACCAGTCGCTATCCTTGCCCCCCCACTGTTTTCCAGCAAAAGAAACTACTACCACAGATTTTTTTGCCTGTTTTTGAACTTTATATTAATACAAGTGGAAACACGCATTCTGTGTTCTATTGTGTCTGTCCTCTTGTCATTGTGCATAGCAAGAGATCATTCAGTCTCATTACTTTTTCTCATTGTATGAACGTACTATGATTTATTTGGCATTTTTACCATTGATGGGCATTTAGAGTTGCCGGCTTAGGCTATTATAAATTGCAGAGCTGTAAATACATCCAATCATTTTTGCCAGCGTACCTAGGGGTAGAATTGCTGAGTCATAGGTAAGCTTATATTTATAATAGCTTTAGTAGATACTGCCAGACAGTTCTTCAAAGTAGTAATTATGACAATCCCACAAGCAGTTACAGTTTTTCCACCTCCTCATCAACACTTAGTATTGTCTTTTTCATTTTAGCCAAGCTGGTGAATATAGAGGTATCAAATTGTTTTTTTCTGCACACTTCTTTGAACAGAATAATGTCCCCCCCAAGATGTTCACCTCCTTATCCCAAAATCTGTTATATTACGTGGCAATGGGGAATTAAGGTTGCAGGTGAAATTCAGGTTGCTAATCAGCTGATCTTAAATAGGGAGTTCATCCCAGGTTGTGCAGTTGAGCCCCACGGAATCACAAGGGTCTTTAAAAATTTAAGAGCGAGAAGGCAAAGAGAGTCAGAGAAAAAGATCTGGTGATGGAAGCAGAGAATGAAGAGGCAGCCAGGGAGCGAGAGGCAAAGAAATGTAGGTAGCCTCGAAAAGCTTTTCAAAAAGGCAAGGAAATCCATTCTCTCCTAAAGTCTCCAGAAAGGAGTGAAGCCCTGCCAACAACCAGCTTCCAGCCCAGTGGGCCCTGTGTTAAACTTCTGAACTACAGAACTGTAACAACGGATCTGTGTTGTTTTAAGCCATTAAATTTGTGGTAGTTTGTTAGGGCAGCTGCAGAAAACCAAAGCTATGACTGATGAAGTCGAGCACGCTTCATTTCATGCTTATTCACCACTGGAACAGCCTCTACTGGGACGGGCCTGTTCAGGTACCCCCACTCCATCTTTCCATATTTTTCTCTTTCATATTAATTTGTAGATGTTATTTACATATTCTGGATATTGCATCTCTGTCAGGTATATATGTCGGAGATGTTTGAACCTCTCAGTCATGTCTTCTGATAAACAGATGTTCTTTATTTTAATGCAGGTCTATTTATCAGTCATTTTCTCTATGATTCGTGGTGTTTGTGTCCTGTTTCAGGTTTCCTTGCTCATGCCAAGAGTGTGAAGATGTTTCCCCTATGTTATCATCCTGAACTTTTATTGTTATACCTTTCCCATTTAGATCTGTAATCCAACTGGCATGACTTTTGCATAGAATGTGAGACTCACTTTTTTTTTAATGGATATTAAACTGACTCAGTACCATTTATTGGAAAAATCCATGCTTTCCCCAAAGGGCTTTAGAGAAATATTTATCACAAATCAATGAGAGTGTATGTGTGAGTCTGTTTCTTGACTTTCTACGTCATTTCATTTGCCCATTTGTCTAAACTTACATCAATAAAACATCCCTAATTTTTGTAGCTACATATTAAGTCTTCATATACAGTAATACAAGTCATACAGCCTTCTTCAAATTTTTCATGCTTATTTGACACTTGATGTCCTCATATGAAACTTAGGATCAGCTTGTTATTTCATACATGTGTGTGCCTGCACACATGCACGCTCCTAAAATTTCGATTGAAGTTGCATGTACTCTATAGTTCAATCTACGGTAAAATCTTCAGTTTATGTAGCTATTCAGATTCTCATATAGCCATTCTGATATCTTGAATTATACATCTGTAGATTAAGATATCAAGAAATATGTGAAGATATAGAACTGTATTCTGTTTGCACTGAACAATTTCTTGAACGCTAGTCTTGAATTTTATATGCTGTATCATAAAATTTATATAATAATTTTTAAATGTATTGGTTATGCAGTTATTGTGTTTTTTCACCAGTTATATTTTATTTTCTTTAAAATGATTAAATCAGATATTTTTTGTGTCACACATTTATATCTAAGTCCTGGATTATAGAGTTAATTACTTCATATAAACTGCTTTTTCCACAAAGCATATTTATTGAATACTGTATACATAATATTTACCTTTATTCAATCCTCTTTATGTGCAAATAAAGCTTTTTATATAATAAATTGATCGGTCACAAAAAAAAGAACAGTATATCCTGGAGAACTATTTTTAAAATGTCATGGCCATGTTAAATGATAATTAAAAAGAAAGCTACAATATAACTAAAAATACAGGATGTTCAACTTTTAATATAACATACTTCTATCCATTAGGAAACTTTGTGTTTCGTGGTATGTTATGTCCCGCAGTCCATACCAAAAAGATGATCCTAGGCAGTATGATACAGACATAGGTCGGGCTCTAAAAATAAAATCCTACATAGATTGTTGCTGATACTTGTAAGTTACTTTGATCAATAAATTATGGAACTTAAAAGGAGAAGAACTACAGATTTAAAAAACATTTGATAAAGTACTCTAAATTTTAAATGGATTAAATTTGCCCAGCTGATTTCCCTGTTCTCAAAATGAGTATTTTAAAGTTGCCTGTTAAGTCTAAAATTGGAGTTTTCCTCCCTCGTGATGTATCCCTATACTATCATTAATAATATAGTCTTGGTTTATCTGATAAGATAAAGCCGATATAGATGCCTCCCAAGTTAATCATGTATGTAAAGAAACGTCACCTGACAGGACCAACTGGAACTGGCCTAGTGGACGAGGACAATAAGGTTGCGCCACCTAGTGGCTGGAACTTAGCTTCTGCTCTAGCAAAATCAGATGAGTCTTGGCAGATGCTGACATTGATTGGTGATCTTTGTTTATGGAAAAAATTATAAATTCATTACTTTATTTGATTCTAAAAAATTTATGAAATAGGAGGAAAATGAATTAAGGCCCCATTTTATATATGAAGAGAGAGCAAGAAAGTTGTCCGGGATCACACGTACATTACCTTTGGCCTTTGACATTTAGTCCAGAGCTCTTTCCATTCCGCATTCTTTATTTGCACAAGCAATAATCAGGGGGCAATGACAATAGGTGTGTCAGAGATACCTTAAAACAGTGCACAATTCTAATTATACGGTGTCAAAATGCCAAGTCACAAAGCTCAATTTTGCATTAGCTTATTTGAATGGATATCTGAGTTTTTATCAGTATTTTTATGTCTTAGAGACTTGATTTGCTTCTATGTGTGGGGTGGGGAATTCCCTAAAATAAACAAATATATATTTGAAAGTTTTAAGATTATACATGTAGTTTCAATAATAAAAAATACTATAGATGCAAATACTGAACAGAGATTTAAAAGCTAGCCTGTTCAATGGGATGGTGTATTAATTACCTTTGAAAGAGAGCAGACATTTCAGCTTGTGTACCTCCTCTCAGGAGAGGGAACAAATGTCCCACCCACACCGTCACCTTCCAGGATTTCCAGCTGTCTGTGATCACAATTGAAGCATCAGCTTATTATGTGAGATTCCTGAAGAAATATTCTACAAAATTGTTTTTGTTAACATGCATTTGAGGATTACTAAATTATAGATATTAAAATCTAGTCTAATCAAAATAAAATTTCAGGACACAGTGAAGGACAGAAAGAAGGAAGGATGCATCTTACCCTCCTGATGTTCAGATGTTCCACCAGGACTCTGGAGATTACCCTCTGGGAATATATCGAAGCTTATTTTAAACTTGATTTTCTTTCCATTTTAATGAATGTGAGATAATAAACTTGAAAGCATAAGGTAAGTTTAAAAAAATCTTTAGAGATATAAATATGACTAACTCTATAAATAACTTTATTGTGCTTTGCTGAAGAAATATTTGTTATGATGCAGAACTAACTCCAACTTTTGATTCTAACTCTTAAAAAAGACTCAGTACTAGTCTGTGACTTGGTCTGGTACTTTGAACAATTCACTTAACCTTTCGGACCATAGTCTTCTCATCTATGCAATGAGGTGACTGGATTACCTGATGACTAAACTCTCTTTTCCATTAAATTTCTGTGCTTTAAGTTATATGAAATCATACTGCTATACTTGTCATTCTGGCTTTTGTGATAAAGCTTTTTAAAAAGTTCATTATGAGCTCAATGACAAAATATTTAAATATTCTTATTAGAGAAATAGTTACGGTTCTTTAAAATTGAAGATAGCTAAATATAATATTGTTTTAAGTTTATATATTTTAATTTTCCTTAAAAGTATACACAATACATTTCCAAAGTCCCTTCCCCTAGGAAACTTAACATATTCTCAATTTCTGGGGATTGGGATGTGGACATCTTTGGGGGCCATTATTTTGTCCATGGCCATCTGCCTTCCTGGCCCCCAAAGGATCACACCCACCTCATATGAAAAATTCATTACACCCCATTCCAGTATCTCCTAAAGTCTCGACCCATTACAACGTGAACTCAAAATCCTAAAACCCATTTGCTCAAAAGTCCCAAATTTCATCATCTAAGTCATCTAAATTCGGCATGGATGAAAGTGAGGCTCATCCATCGTGGAGCAAAATTTCTCTCCTTCTGGAGCCTGGGAAACTAGAAAACTAATTATCTATTCCCCAAATAAAATGGTGGGCCAAGTATAAGATAACAGTTACAAATATTCCAGTTCAAAAAGGGAGAACCTAGAAAGTAAAAAGGAGCCACCTCCCCCAGGCAACTTTGAAATCCAGCCTACAAGACCTGGGAATCAGCCTCTGTGACTTGAGGCCCTGCCCACTAGCCCTACAGCTGTGGTCTGCAACCCCCGGGCCGATGCCCGGCACCAGTTTGTGGCCTGTTAGGAAACAGGCCACGCATCATTGCCTGAGCTCTGCACCACCCCGCCCCCCATGACACCCCACCCACTGAACGCTGGCCCATGGAAAAATTGTCTCTCATGAAACCGGTCCCTGGTGCCAAAAAGGTTGGAGACTGCTGCATAGGACACAAGCCCCCACTTGGTGTAAAAAAATCCAATTGATAAGATTGTCTCCATTAGTTAATAAGACATTTTGATAATATGAAGACATAAAATTTACTGACCTCAAAAAAAAAATAGAGGATGTGATGACAGCAAACAATCAGCATGTTTTTATCATATAAGATAATAGATGATACAGTCTCCTCACCCTAAATCTAATACTACAGAACTGTCCATCTTGACCAAAAGTTTAATTCATGATGATGAAGGAGGAATTGGGTGTACTTTTCAAACTTACCACAGTATACTTTTTAACCAACACTGCATTAAAAAGGAATTCATACTGGATGTACCTGATGCTCAAAACTTGTGTTTGGTGGGCAGATTTGATACTTGCATCAACATGGATAATTAATGGGGAATCTCTGAAGGAAACAGAGTCAACATTCATTCATATCCAGGTTAATATTCCTCTATGGCAATGTTTCTGATAAGCAGAAAATATTATGTTGATTTAACAAGTAAAATTTTTAAATCTTTTTACCCTCTAAACTTCCAGGCAGATTTCTCATCCTTCTTTTCAAAACTTCAAAATATCGAACTCATCCAGAAGTGATAATTTTAGGCAAGGGCAAAGGTATGAGACTCTACCTTTACCTCTGGGCTAAGAGACCATCAGAACATACCTGTTAGTGGCTCCTTGGATAAGTGTTGGCGGTATACAATCAAGGCTGTAGGCCTTCCACTCCTTAAAGGAGGCATACTTATAGATTATAACAAGAATATTATATTTCATATTATAATATTTACTTTACCATTAGTCTGAAGAATCTACTAGGCAGAGTCCTGCTTCGGTTCAAAGTATTTTGCAACCTACGTAAATCAGTAGCATTTGTATACACCAACAACAGTCATGCTGAGAATAAAATCAAAGACTCATTACCTTTCACAATAGCTACAAATAAAGTAAAAATGCCTAGGAATATATTTAACCAAGGGGGTGAAAGAACTCTACAAGGAGGACTGCAAAACACTGAGGAAGGAAATCACAGAAGATGTAAACAAATAAAAAAATGAGGATCATGCTCATGGATCCCCAGAATCAATATTGTTAACATGTCCATACTACCCAAAGTGATTTACAGATTCAATGCAATCCCCATTAAAATACCAACATTATGTTTTGCAGACCTCAAAAAAATAGCTCTATGTTTTGTGTGGAACCAGAAAAGACCCCGAATAGCTAATGCAATCCTACGTAATAAGAATAAATTGGGAGGCATCATTTTACCGGACATTATGCTATACTACTAGACTATAGTAAACAAAACAGCATGGAACTGGCACGAAAATACAGACATAGACCAATGAAACATAACAGAGAACCCAGATATAAAACGATCCACATATCACTACCCGATCCTTGACAAAGTAGACAGCAACATACACTGGGGAAAAGAATCCAGATTCAATAAATGGTGCTGGGAAAATTGGATAGTCAAATGCAGAAAAATGAAAGAGGATCAATATCTCTCACCACTCATAAACATTAATTGAAAATGGATAACAGACTTAAATCTAAGACATAAAACCATAAGAATTCCTTAAGAAAATTTTGAAAAAAAGTCTTCTAGAAATCGGCCTATGCAAAAAATTTATGAAGAAAAACCGAAGGGCAATCACAGCAACAACAAAAATAAATAAATGGGACTTGATTAAATTAAAAATCTTCTGTGCAGCCAAGGAAACAATCAACAGAGCAAATAGACAAGCTACAGAATGAGAGAAAATATTCACATACTTTACATCCAATAAAGGGCTAATAACCAGAATCTACAAAGTGCTCAAGCAAATAAGCAAGGAAAAACTCAAACGACCCCATTAAAAAATAAACAAAAGACATGAACAGAAGTTTTCAAAAGAAGGTAGACTCATGGCAATAAATATACGAAAAAAAGCTCAATGTCACTAATCATCAGAGAAATGCAAATCAAAACCACAATGAGATATCACCTAACCCCACTGATAATGGCTTTTATCAAAAAGTTCCAAAACAATACATGCTGGTGTGGGTGCATAGAGAAAGGAACACTTTCTCTGGTGGTGGGATTGCAAACTAGTACAACCTCTATGGAAAATAGTATGGAGATTCCTCAAGGAACTAAAAGTAGACCTACCATTTGATCCAGCAATCCCACTACTGGGTATTTATACAACGGAAAAAAAGTCATTTAATCAAAAAGACATTTGCACTAGAATATTTATTGCAGCAAAATTCACAATCAGAAAGATGTGAAATCAACCCAAGTGCCCATCAATTCATGAGTGGATTAATAAAATGTGGTATATGTATACCATGGAGTATTACTCAGCCATAAAAAATGAATTAATACCTTTTGCAACAATCTGGATGGAACTGGGGAACATCCTCTTAAGTATCACAAGAATGGAAAAACAAACATCACATGTACTCACTATTAAATTGGAATTAACTGATCAGCACTTACATGCACAAATGGAAGTAAAACTCAATGAAAGTCATGTAGTTGGGAGGTGGCAGGAGGGGAGAGATGAAATCATACCTAGTGGGTACAATGTACGCTACCTGGGTGATGGGCACACTTGCAACTTTGACTCAAGCAGTACAAAAGCAATCCATGCAACCAAAACATATGTACTCCTATAATATTCTGAAATATGTTTTAAAAAGTATTTTGCAATCTAATGCCATAGAGCAGATAAGAGTGAAAAAAATATAAAAATAAGAAACTAGGTATCAAATGGGAAAATGTTGGCCATATTTTTTCATATCATTACATCAATGAATGAATTAAGGATTTGTAAATTCCCCGCCCCCCCCCCAAGCATATATGTAGGCGGGGAGCATAAAGTTGACAAAGACTTTTTTTTTCATTTTTGTTATTTTTTAAGTTTTCAAAGTTTGAGGCTGTATCTATTGTAACATTCTAGGAGTAAGTATTATTTCACTTCCATTTTTTTGCCTGCCCTTATCCTGATACATTTATCATCCTTATATTGTCACAAGAGGCCTTTATCCTTAGAATTACTTTGTCAATTATCCTCTATTCACAATATGGAAAACATCAATGATTAGAAGCATTGTATCATTGGATGCCTTGGATTCTTGCAGTCTGAATTAATCCATAGTTTGCTCTATGTCCCCTAGGTTGGCATTATTTTTTCCTTCATGACTTCTGCCAACACTCGTTCAACAGAGAGACAAATTAGAGTTGAAAGATGCTTCATTCTCTAAGGATTACTGATTGGAAATAATTATGAAATTTCTCTTCTCAGGAAATAAAGTTCCAATAAAAATCATTTTATGGTTATGTGAATATTACTGTAAAGGTCATTGTAAACACTGGCAGAAAAAAAGATAAAGTATTCTTGGTATCTTTACATGTTGCTTTTGGTTTATATCTAGGACCATGTCAAATTCTGAGAAATAGGTTCACCTCTATAGTGGATTTCCATGAGATTATTCAATAAAATCCCTGTGCTTCATCTTGCTGTTGTTTTTGCTGTAGAAACTCAAAAAATAAGCATTGGAATGGGTAAAGAATTATTAAGCCACACTTATGGTTTTATGTTTCCATCTGAGTCTTAAATATCATTGCTACTATTGAAAAAAATCAGTCAAAAGAGAAAGAATTTTTCAACTAAAACTATCAAGTAGTTGAAAAAAGAAGATTAAAAATAGCATTCAAACTTGGTAACTACCTAGTATAGAAAACCCAATAAAAAGTTACCCATTGATTAAAACAACACCTGAATCCTTCCAAGAAATCCCTAAATTTAAAAACTTCAATGGAAACTTCTGGTGGAAACCTCTTCATAACATTGTTTCTTCACCTTTAGAGATTTCTGTACTTTGACTTTTCTATATTGTTAATGATTATTTTGTATAATTTTTAGGCACAAATATGCGGGATGAAATTCAATCTCATTAAAACAAAGATCTTTCCTTGAAAAATAATGGTATCAGAAAATAAATTTCATTTTTCCTTGAAAACTAATAAAAGTCACTCTGTAATTTGGGGAAAATAGGCTTATATAAAACAGTGTGAAGCTACTTGCATCACAAATGTAGCCTTCACTGACCTTGATCTCAACATCACTCACTATCTAATCATTGAACACTCTCAGCCAATCTGATCATGTTCAGTATCAACACATCACATGAATTATAAGAAGTTAGAAAAAAATCAGAATAATTTACCATTTAAAAATGCTTTATTAATTTCATTTGTAATTTTTTTCTGAAGCTAATATAAAATATTATAAAATGTGTCTATGTTCCTGACTATGCTCGATAAGAAAAATAAAGAAAAAATCGGTACTTCTTTGAGTTCAGTACTAACACCATATAATTGTGGTAACCTTTGTCTCTCTAATGTTCAGCTGCTGCCTCTCTGAGAAACCAGACAGCTGGATGAAATAAGTACTTTAAAAAAATGGAAACTTTTGCATATATTGCAAAGCACTCTTGGCATAGGCTGGGCGTTCATTCATTCTGTTGTTTATTGTGTATGCCTGTGTGGGAGTCTGATATGTAGCAGGGATCAGAGAGTAGCAACAGAAAGGTACAGTTTGTGAAAAATAAATGTAACATTCACCTATGTAAATATTCTCAAAAGCAGATTTAATGTTCAAATTACTGAAAGGTAATCTCTAACCTCAAATTCTATCAAAAAGTTACACTGCCAAAGGAAATAAGATAGATGCAATAAAATGGAAATAAGAATAAAGAAAATTGGTGAAAATCAAAAAGAACTTTTACTATGATGAAAATGCCACTGCTTTATCAAGGCTAATTTTGTCAATGTTAAAATGAAAAATAAGGTGTGGACAATGATTCAAATACAATTTGCAGTAATTATACCACTATAAAGATATAAGCATGGTTGATGTAAAAAAGCTGTAACCTTAAGTACGATATGTTCTTATTGCACTGATTTTATTAAATTCCTCCCTCAGAATATTTTAATATCAATCAGTAATTTGTGAAACAAAATAATTTTAAAAACCTAAGTAATTGCATGAGTCATAAATAAGTGAAACCCACTTAGATATACCGTGCAGTTTGAATATCTACTCAGAGGACTGATGTTGTTCTGGAATAGTATTTCAGTTGCACAGTATCTCTTAGAGTACATCAGTTAAATTTAAATTGCAAAATGATTGCATATATATAGCGACCCTATAGCTTTCTATTTTCATTTCCACTTTTACCATAAACATGAAAGGGATGCTAATGGAAATGTAATATTCAGAGACAAACAGATGCTGGAGTTGGTAAATACATTTTAAAAGGAATAAATACTGCTCTATATAAACAATATTATTTTATGATGATAGTTTTTCCTATAAAATTAATAAATATATACTTTGCTATAAAGAAAATATTAAAATTTAAAGAGGTATCAGCAAATATACTTTAGTTAATAGAAATTAAGCATCCAGATACCTTCCTTTTTAGATTTTCCTATGTACCTATTGCTAGCAGTATGCAAAGTTATCATAAAACTTTTCCGTATGTTACCAAATTAGGGTCAGGGATGCATATATCCTTTAGCGTGGTGCAAAAGTAGACACTCAGCAATGCCAATGCTTCCTCTACTGCAACACCCATAATTCTTTAGGATATTGTTTATTTAGTGGTTTGCTTTGCTTGTAGACTAACAGTGAGTGCAGGTAAGTCTATACCCACTTATTCATTATTTTATCCCCAACTCCTAGCAAATTGATTGCACATAGTAAAGTCTAAATCAGTATTTGTTAAAAGGATGTATTAATGGATAAAATAAATCAGGTATATGGGGGAAAGAATAAATTAGGGATTTTGCATTATGGGAAATGAGTTTTTCATTTGCAAAAAAAAAAAAAAATTATTGTGGGCTTAAGAAACAAATGTCCCCTGCGAGATTTAAATAGAATACTATGGACAGAAATGGACATTTCTAAGCATTTGTAAGAATGACATTTAAGAAAAACAATCTATTCTGTTTTGTTTTACCACATTGAATTAGACTAAATGTGTAAAGTTTTTATACTGAGTTGTGTATTTTGATGTTAGCTCAATAACTAATTAATACTCCTTCTTTTTCCATTTACTTTTTGTTGGAGGAGAAGGTAATTAAGAATGACCTAATGGGGGCTGAATTCACTGAAAGGTTCCTGACTGTTCAAAGAGAAAATTAGGTGACAGAAAGATCTATCCACCTATTTTTACACTAAGGCATTATTTATTTTAGTCCCTAGTTGTCTAACACCAATAAATATAATTAAGCCATTGTTGTTCTTAGCAGAAAGCTGTTTTCTCTTTTTTATTATAAATTAGTGTTAGAAATGTTGGAATCTGTCAGCTAAGTCATTAGCTCCATTTGTTTTTTACTTCCAATGTACTCTGAGCTCTTAATATAGATAGGCCATCCCCAAACAGAATATCTTCCCTCTACTTCTACCTACAGTGCACACAAGGAACAGGAGTCTATGAGAAATGACCTTCATGACTCTAGACCTCTAAAGATAGCACTCAGCTGCTCTCCTGGGGCTCCTCAGCACCCGCTCCTACACACACACATATAGACTCACGCACATTAAAGGAAGGAAATGGTGAACAAAAATAAAAAGTTTAAGCAAGTAAAAATGTGAGCTCTCCTATTAAACACTGTGAGCCCAATTCCTCCCTGCTGTTGCATGTGAAAGTGGGGGAGATCCGTCTTTACCCTCTCAGTACTGTTAGGGGCCTGCAGATGGCAGCTGCCAAGCTTAGTGGCCTATCTGTGGCAGGCGGGGAGGGTGGTCTCAGGGACAGGAAGCAGAAAAGGCAGATAATTCCTCTTGTTGGGGCTGTCCGTAGGTCACACTTGCTGGGCATCCTGTGAATGGACCCAGACCCTGTGCACACATATTTCACAACATACAAAGGGAATGGAAATAAGTGAATGGAAATCATGTACTGGCAGCTACCAGGGAGCAGTCTACAGGTATTTCCAACAAGGAGGAGGTACTTTGGGATCAAAAATTGCTATGTAATAAAGGTAAGAAAAAAAACATACATCAATAAGGTCCTCAAAAACTTCTTTCATTTACAACCCAGAAAGTAGCATTGGTAACCTTCCTGAATTGAAAATAAAAAAAGAACAAAGAAAGGAACTAAACATATAACATTAGTGTGAAAACTAAATACACACACACACACACACACACACACACAGACACACACCCCCCATGAGGCAGAGGAAACTAACTCGCTGGGTATTACTGAATAGCCATATCTACATGATACCAAAATATACAAATGAAAAGATAAAAAAGCCTCTTGATAAAAAAGCCTCTTGAATTTATGGACACATGGCACTAATATTCAGATTTAGTGAAATATTTGTGTGTTCTCTATATTATAAACATAACTAGTATTTACTATCAAATCCTTTCCAGAATTTTCTGTAGCCTTGCTTTGTCTTCCCTCAAACAGTCGCTCTTCAGGTGGTTTGTTTTGTTGATAATTCACTATGTATCATGTTGAATAAGCAGAGAGTAACAAAACTGTTTCAATCATGTGTTAGAATACATTTTCCCCCACAACATTCCCGGTTCTATATAAATGGCGTGTTTTTTTTTATAGAAGCAATTTAAATTGAATACAATATTGTTTTCTATTCAAGTGAATCATGAGTTCTTCAAAAGGAAGTGAGTAGCATGGCTTGCTCGTCACTGTGTCCCTCAGCCTCTAGCAGGGAACCTAGCAGATGGTCCAAACTGAATAACTATTCAGCAGTTAAAGTATTGTTTATAAAATAAATAGGTGGGGAGAAAATTGGAAAGAAGACTCCAAAGCAATTTTACAGATAGAGCAAGCAAAAATAATAATCTTAATGGAATATGCAGGTAAATGAAAATAAAGTGGCATTTCACATTGAGTTCTAGATGACATTTCCAAAAATTAAAAAGAAGAAAGATAAGGATGAGAATGGGAAGGAGGAGGAAAAAGAAATAGAAGAAGGGCAATGCTGAACTCAGCTATCACCCCTACTATGTTGTGTCTTTGTAAATCTCAAACCATATGCTTATTTTTATCATTAAACTTTAATCCATCCTTTTAATTATTTAATATAAAAATGAACTTAGAATAATACTAAATAGCTGCCAGCAACCTTAGTTTATTACTTTTTCTCAATAAAAAAGTAGTGCTGATGATTAGTTGATTAATTATACATGTGAATCCCTTGAGGCATCATATTGATTTTTATATGTTTATAATTACTTGGGAATAACATCTTCATAAAACTACATTTTCAGCTTCAAAATTTGTCCTAAGCTACAGACACAGGCACCCAGTTCTTTCAGGTATTCAGTATATACATTATGAAATTCTACAGGTACCATTACGGTGAGTTTTAAGAGAGCTGTCGTGGTTCTTTGGCTCCTTGCTTAGAAGAATCACAAGCAGGGCCGGTGTCATGTAGTGATGATGGATGCAACACACTTCCACACAAGCAGCCTTTATTTGCAAAGCAAAAATATGTCCCAGAGAGGGAAAATCAGGTCTGCCCCTATGAGTGGAGAAGACCCTGAGTTAAAAGACAGTGTATAGAAAGTAAAGTACACTCTGAAAGTTAGTAGAGAGCAGACTGCTCCAATAAGGAACAGAGTCATCCCAGGGTTAGGGTCTGTCCTTTACACCAATCCCTAATAATATGTTAAACTGGGGGTGGAAAATCCATGCCCTTTCAGGAAAGTGGGTGGAAATTTCCTGGAATCATATACCCTCCCATTTTCTGTCCTTGTATGGTTGGCTCCTGAACTGTCATGGCACTAGGGGGAGTGATTTTTACTATGCTAATGGAGAAAGGTTACCTGTGGACAGGATCTCCATTCCTCTGTGCATTCCCAGGTGGAGGGAAAGTCCCTAAACCACCACTTCCTGCTGTTGTGGTTTCTACTCTTTATCCTCTTTGTCCGTGCCTCCTGCATACCCTCATCCTACCTAACAGTACTACAAATATTTTCCAAAACTAAGTCAATCACTCCTTTCCCCTAACTAGATATACCTCCCAACAATCACCAAATAGCAGCTCTTTAGAAAGTAACTTGGTTGACTATTTTTTGCTGGTGTTTTGTATGTGTGTGTGTGTGTGTGAGAGAGAGAGAAACAGAATGTGTGGGTGTGTGTGTGTGTTTGTGTGTGTCTATGTGTGTAGATACACGCATACATGTGTGTATTGGGGGGCGAAGAGACTGATCAATAGTTACAGTGAGAAAAGGAAGTTTTCAATGGCAGTTGTGGAGAGATGGCCACATTTATTGGGTATGACTTTAATGCCGTGGGTACAAGGCTGTAGGTCCCCAGGCAAGGAGGCTCGTTACCAGACTCTGTGGGGATGTTGCCTCCATATAGCTGACCAGTGACTGGGACTGAATATTCAGGAGATGTGTGCACTAAGGCAAGAACCTATTGTCTATTCCAGATTCCAACTAAGGATGGCTATCCATTTTTATTTTTCAAAGCATATGTTTAAAACTCATCATATGCCAATAACAGAAATATCAACACCATGTGTAACTTTGTTTAGATTGTTCACCTATTTACCAATTTACTGGTGTGCTATCCCATCTGGCACTTGAGACCTGCACGAATGTCATGCTTTAGCATTTCCTTACATCAGTGAGGGTTTTGGGTGATAAACTCTCTCAGGTTTTGTTGAACTGAAGCTATTTCTTGTCTTGCCCTCCTTGAAACAGAACTTCAGTGGGTATACATTTTTAAGACATTAGTTATTTTTCCTGGGCACCTTGTGTCCCGGTTTCCACCGATGCTATAAAATGCTGTTTGTTAGTCTGAATTTCTTTTTTATTTCTCTTTGTTGGGATTTGGTGAGCCTCCTGAATATAAGCGTTGGTGGATTTTACTTGACTGGGTCTGCAAAATTCTTATCTATCTTGAATTTTGCCTGCTGCCAATTACCTCTCCTCTCTCTGGCAACATTCATTTGCTTATGTAAGAGCCTGATCTGTGCTCCCTCCACGGCTCGGGGTCTCAGATTCTTCATCTCCTTGCCTGCTTTTTAATACTGATGGCTTTTGTCACCTTTCTTTAATAGTATCTACTTTTTTCAGGTCATTTCATATAAATTATCCACACCCTGTACCTCAAGCTGTACTTCATGCTGAATATTGAATTTATGCCTTACCTCCAAACCAAATGAATTGGTTCCTTTCTCTCAATCTCTATGATTTTCCCAACAGTCTAATGCCATTTTTGAGCCCTACTTCTTGTCATCACTTAAAATTGCTTCATTTCTGAAAACTCAAATCCCACATTCTCACCCTCCCCATAGTTTTCTATTGTTCTAGACCCAGATTCCCTCATTCCAACTACCATCAGCTCCTCAACTTCCCTGAAGCTGTCTTTCTTACCCGTGACCCAATTTCATCAGTTCTTACCCATCTTATTAAAACAACCCTCCTGTCTTCAACCATTTCTCAGTTCTAGTTCCTCTCCCTCAACACCACTAGAGTGATATTTCCACAAGAAAAGGCTGACAGTGCCATTCCCTTACGCAAATTGTTTATTTGGTAAGTCCCCAAGCAAGGAGGCCCTCACCTATCTGAAATGTGACCATGTCTCTGGATCCTAAGCCATCGCTCCACAAAGCTCCACATTGTTGGAAACAAGACTATTTGTAGTTACCCACGGGTGCCATTACTTCTACAATTCTCTGTGTATTATTTGTTAAACATTTTATTTGGAATACCTATCCACCACCTACACACCTATGCATGTGTATCCATACATGCTTTACCTCCTAATTAACTTCTGTTCATCTTTTAGGAATCCACTCAAGTGTCATGTCCTCTGGGAAACCACACACCAAGGTGAGGGGACACCAGAGCCATTTCTTTGTGCTACACACCATCCCATTTATACTGCTGGCCTATAATTGGCATGTAATTTATTGCATGCAACTTTTTCCCCACTAGATTGCCATTGCCTTATCAGCAGAGAGTGTCTTTTATCTTTGTGTCTTTGGTACCCAGGGGAGTATCTTCCACATTTTTGACATTAAAAAAGTTAAATGAATTAAGATCTAAAAAGACCATCCATCTTACCCCTCAAACTATCAACATTATACTTACTTCTAGAGATCCACTCTCTTTCCTTTCCCTATAGCATTTACTTGACATCTTTTTTTGAAATACACAGGCCAGATGCAGTGGTGCACACCTGTAGTCCCAGCTACTTGGGAGGATTGCTTGAGACTGTGAGTTCGAGGTCAGCCTGAGCAACATAGCAAGACCCTATCTCTTAAAAAAAATCAGGTGAAACATACATAGTCTAGCTAATATTATAGTGGAATTGGCTATCTCTCCTATTAAATAATAAGCATCTTTATGGCAATAAATGTATTTTTTATCTTTATATGGTTCCTAGAATAGTGCTTTCTGAAATATGAAATCAATAGTTCTGTATTTTTTAAATTTATGAATGAGATTGTTCTGGCTGCCACTAAATTCTTAGTAGGTATTATTTTGTAAACATTTGTCTACATAACCTATTACAAGTATCCCTCACTTTAAAAAGAAAGTATAAATTACCAAATATTTGCAATAAAGTGGAAGAAAAATCTTAATCTAATGAAGTCTTGAAGTAATGTCTGTCTTTTTTAATTAAAATGTTTTGGATAAAGCAAATCATAGTATCTTCACTTAATTTATAAAAATCTCACTATTAATATAGATGTTTTATTTCTTAATTATTTCCTATTTGTGTTGGCACAGACTTAGCCAGTATCTGAGAATTTAACAAATGGACAATTAAAAAAGTACAGTTTTGGGGACACAGAGGATTTTCAGGGCATCGAAAACTACTCTCTATGAGACTATAATTATGGATACATGTTATTATACATTTTTCCAAAAATATGGGCTGTACAACAGCAAGAGTGAATTGGAATGTTAAACTATGGACTCTGGGTTATGATGCTGTGTCAATGCAGGTCCGTCCATTGTAACAAGGGTACTGCTCTGGCGTGGGATATCACGGTGACAGAGGCTGGGGTGGGGGGGGATGGGTGTGTGCACAATCTGTGTATCTTCCACATGATGTTGCTGTAAACCTAAAATTGATCTAAACCACTCAAGTATTTTTTTTAAAAGAGTAAATTTTCAAGTATCAGAGGATTCTTTTCCTCATTGTATAATTTCAATTGGAAAAATTACACGCATCGAACTCAGTAAATTATAAGTTATATGGAAGTAGCTCTAATGGTTTCATTGGGAGGAGGATTGAAGCATCTCTCAAGCAAGACTTGGAATACTATGCACTTCTAAATTCCAGGAACTTTCAGAAATGTTTGTGTTCATCATTAGAAGAGATTTACTGAGCAACTTTATGTGAATTTGATTTCCAGGATTTCTCATCCACCTCCAGCCACCCCACACCCTTCTTCCTTCAAATCTTATCACCTGAAATGAAACCCTTTTCACTGTCAGCAATGGGTGCTGGCGAGTGCATTCGATCAGGCTGCGTCAGATACTTTTGGTTTAATCTGTAAAGTATACACTTTTTCTTAGCTTGGGAAAGCACTTTTATTTGCTTTTATTTTCGAATCTGCTGCCCGTGACATATTCAAGGAAGTAGACTGTCACATATGATGACCAACAATCAAATTGTCGCCATGTGTTTTGCAAGTGGCCAGTTGAACTAGGACTACAGATAACTAAATACGAAATACATGATGGGGAAGCTTCCTAACAAAGAAGTGCACTAGACGTAATACCTTAAACAAGGCAAGCCACATAACCCAAGGATTAATTCAATTAGCATTACATAAATGTTCTGTGAAAACTGAATTACCTCACATCTCACAGTTTGAGATAACATCCTGTCATACATCATCGCTGGGAAAATCATGGGTTCTTCAGCCCAATTCACATTGAGGTAATTATGCCTAGCTAATAAGAAATGTCAAGGAATAAATATATTCTACAACACTAATTTTATACATATTTTAAGCCTGATACTTAAACCTCTTACAGCCCTATTCAGAAGAAAAAAAAAACAATGATGAAACAACATAAAAGAAATCTACAGCAGTTTCTTAATTTTTTCAACTCTTCAACCCAATCTATAATTTTAAAATTCCTGTGGATTATTTCTATGGCTATAATCATTAAAAAAATTACATGAGGGAGTTATTAACATTTACTTTTTTCCAAGAAGGACTAAATTTATGAATTTCTGCTAAATGTCAAAGAGGTTGGGGCTGGAGGGGGATAACAAACAGAAGCTCTATTATTCCATTACAATTAAACCCTTTCTCTGATATTTTTGGGCATGGAAGTCTTCTAATATGTGTGTTCTCTCCCCTCCCACCTTGCAAACACCCCTTCTTATTTGCTCGCTGTGTCCTGGCCTAGTTATCACAGCCTGGTCAGAGCTGGCAGTGAACCTGCTGGAGGTCACAGAGTCACAGTGGATGAAAACACCCACCTCGTCCCAGGCACTGGATTCAACCAGCCAGCAACAGAACTCATTATTTCCAGGTATGTCTCTAGGACAGAATAGAGAAGCCAGGGAAGTATATCATCTACCAACTTCCTCATTTTACTTAGCAGACTTTTAAAAGTATTGAGAGCATTAACAGTATTTCCTTAAATAAGGAAAATTAACCCTGATAACTATCAGATACACAAATACCATAGGAAAAATACAGGACTAATTTTTTTTTAAAATTGGGATTGTTTTTAGCCAATGTAATATCATTCCCTACCAATGTGTTTCCTGCAGTTCTCAAGCACCTGTACTCACCATCAAATTGGTACTAATTGATCAGCAAGTAACATTCATCAGGTGTCGGGCAGGTGGGAGGGGGTGGAGGGGTTGGGTATATTCACACCTAATGAGTAGGGTGTGCACTGTCTGGGGGATGGACACGCTTGAAGCTCTGACTTGGGTAAGGCAAAGGCAATATAGGTATCCTAAATATTTGTATCCCCGTAATATTATGAAATTAAAAAAAAGAATCTTAAAATAGCCAATTAAAAAAAACAAACCCGAAAACAGAATATTGCATAGTTCTCCTTCTTATTACATTCCATGATTTTAAAAACTGTAAATATTGCAATTTTTAGTAAATTAACAATAAATAGAAAATAAAAGAGAACTACATTTGTGTCCATATTCTAATCAAAAGATGATACTATTATTAGTTGTAAAAAGACACCCATTTTACAGAGACTCAATGAACATGTATACAGTTGAAAGCAAATTCAATTCAATTCAATTAAGACTATGCTTTTATAGGATAAGTATATTTTAGAGATTTTGGAAATAAAAAATAAGTCACTTAGAATTAACTTAGAATTCTAATTTAATTTTTAATTTTTTTGATATCTATACATTATTCACTTTAATATTTTTACTATGCAAACTTGAATTAATTCATCACAACCAACAATATAAATATCCCCCCCACTTACTGGGATACTAAATATTCAGTTTGAATAATCCCTTCTCGCTGAAAAATAAATTATGTTGGTGTTATATAGGTATCATCTCAGAGTCTCACAGTAATAAAACTTTACACATAAAATATACTATGATCTTTCAATCTTGGAGAAGAATGTTAAACTGTGTTTGGAGGTAAAGATAAATTCTGGTAATTCTTTTCATAAGTTTGCACATAAATTTCATTCAGCAGTTCCTTAGGGGACAAATGTTTTCTTTTTTGTTCAAGGGTAATAGCTCCAAACAGAAAAACAATGAAGTAAAATTGATTTATCCTACAGCCAAAAAAGACCTTCAAAAAGTCTGCAGTGGGTACCACTACCGCAGGAGACACACAACTACGCCCTCAGGCATTTGAGTACCTCCTTAAAGGTTAAAAAAGACCTTTTTAAAGGTCTTCAAAGAAGAAAATTCCAAAGAAGCTTGTCAAGATAATAGCTTTTTTGTTTGTTTTGTTTTGTTGGGTTTTTTAGAATTTAATACCTCATACCACAGTTAAATCTTACACACTCATGCTAAATACTCCCTATCAGCAGCTCAAGAAATACATCATAATCTGCTTCAGACACTTAGGAAGCAATACAGTGTTTTATTATGGAAAATCTGAAGCTCAGTTTCTTTTTTAAAATTCTGTAAAACATCACATGTCAGTCAGCTTATTGCCCTCTCCTTTCAATCAAAACTGCTCTCGACAATGCCAGCCCCTGCTCACCGAATCTAATAATAAATTCTCAATTATCTTACTAGAGTTATTGGCATCATTTTCATAATTCATCTCTCTTTCCTTTATATACTTTCATCGTTGTGACTCCAGGACACCGCAGTGTCCTTTTTCTCTCCTTCCACTTTGGGTCCGTTTACTCATTCTCTGTTACTGGCCCTCCTCAGCTCAGAAACTTCTTAATGTTGGTGTATACAAGGCTTTATCCTAGGACTTCTCTCTCTCTGCTTCCTCCTTTGTGATCCCACCCAGTGCCACGGATTTAGACAACAGCTGTATGCTGAAGACTTCCAGTGCATTTCTCCCGCTCAGAAATCTCCGCTGAAGTCCAAGCCCATATGTGGAAATTTCATGTGACACCTCCACCTGGAGATCTAATAGACAAAGCCTCCTGACAAAATGTCTCTAAGAAAACTGCCTCCCCCTCTCCCACCCTCAAAGTCTTCTCCACTTCAGTGAGGATTGAATTCTTCTAGTTTTCAGGGCAAACCTACGCATCATCCTCTATACTTTCCTATGCATATCCAAGCTGTCCACGTATCTACTCTGTTGGTTCTACTGTCCAATAAGACTCACAACCCTATGGCTTCTCACCACCTTCTACCACCTTGTCCAAGCCCCTCTCCTGC
Source organism: Avahi laniger (assembly GCA_963575035.1). Classification (NCBI taxonomy): domain Eukaryota; kingdom Metazoa; phylum Chordata; class Mammalia; order Primates; family Indriidae; genus Avahi; species Avahi laniger. Next base: position 61,142 of record CAUYSK010024101.1, read on the forward strand.
CCCACATGAACCATCACTTTAGCTCCGACCTGATCTCTACACACACACTCTTGCCATCCCTCCCTCGATCTATTTTGAGCACAGTAGCCAATATGTTGGGTGATGTCCCTCTTCTAAACAAAACCCTCTGTTGTTACTCAGTTCATGGAGAAGAAAAGCCAACACCATCAGGACACCCAGCCGGGCCTTATCTGATCTGCATTCCCCACTGCCTCTTCCTGATGCCAGCCTATAAACCTTTTTCTTATTATTCATAGGAGATGACTTCTCTCCTACTCCACTCATCGCTGTTTTACGGTTGGCTTTATATACTTTTGCTATAAATACAAACACTAAAAGCATGGTTTCCCTTAATGCATTCGATGGAGTTGTAGCACCATCATAGCTCTTTTGTTTCCTGCACTGTACTCATTTAATCGAGTGTGATATTCTGTATTCATCCTTGTTTAACTTGACCCAAGCATGTTTTTTAATAAGTGCTATTTCAGTCTTCTGGGGACATGTTGAATTTGGGGTCTCTCTGCCCAGTAGTTTCTGTCCCCCTTCTTCACGATCTACATCAGCTCTCTGGTTTCGCCTGCTGCCACACAGCCCACTCAGGACAAAGTGGAACAGCGGTGGGAAACTGAAACAGAAAGTAAGGAGATGTCAGAATTTCCAACCGGTAACGTGATGCTTAGAACCACACATACTGTGGTTGATGTAATGGGATAATAAATTCAGGTGTGAACTACCTGATATTCGTAAAGGAGAAATTTGAATAGTTATGCCATTCTAGTTGTCTGACTGTAGAATATCTGTACTCCAGTTTTATTTTTTCCCTGCCCTTAGCACTGAATTTCTGCCTGTTGTATCAAAAGAGAACAATCATAACCAGCAGCCAATAAGATTTACCATTGTGTTTATCCCAAGATTTTGGGGAATATTTCTAAAGACATTAGATAACAGAAAACATACATTGTTAGTATAGTTCTTTTTCTTGAGCAACAGTTTTTTGTTTTTTTTTTTACAATATGGGACTTGTAAATATTGTATTAATAACCAACAGGTTTCTGTATTTGCTTTGGCTGTAAGAGGCTTAAAGGCAAATTTGTGGGTCCTTTCTAATAAGTATATAGTATTTCACGGCATGATAATTCTTCGGAAAACATACTTCCCCCCTTTCCACCAAAGCTCTAAGAGTAAATTACAATTGGATGCTTTACTGGTGGAAATATTTTGTTCTCCTACATTATTTTTCATATTTATTTGTATTTTATCTCATATTGTCATGTCGTTTGTGTTTTGTAAGTTGCCTTAAATACTTTTTAAAATATTGGGAATAAATAATGAAAAATATGTGAAGAGATGTTGAATAATAGAAGCTATTAAACCATTTTAAATAGATAAGCAATTGTAGCTATGAATTTACTTTTTAGATTTCTATACTGTCATCTTGATTCCAATTTCTCCTCTACCTATATTAATTGCTCAATAAATACAGTTTAAGTTAATAAACAGATACCTGATAATTGAACTACACTTAACATTATATGTAATTACCATAAAGGATATCTTTTCATTTGAGAGTCAATATAAATTTTGAGAGATTTGATTTTCATTTCATTTATTTACATCACATAACAATTTAGATCTCAGTTTCTCATTAATTATGTGAGAATTTAAACTAGATGAATTCTAAGATTCTTAAAGCATATTTGAAGGTAAAGAAGCAGTGTAAACAAAAGTACAATATTAACATTTGTGGTTCAACAGATTAGTTTTCAGGGTTTAAAGTCAACTTTTTAAAGTCAATTATTCCGATTTTCTTTCAGAAAAAAACAGGAGCCATCCATTTGAAACAAAATTAATTCATGTCACTTCCATGGAGGTCAGAAATAAGAGCTTTACAGAAAATGTAGGGTAGCACAATTATTTGACAGCAAAAGAGTCATCTAATCAAACCACTATAAAATCATAGAAGAAAATTCATATTTTTTCAAAATCTCTATATAATGGAAAATATTTCCTTATCTTTTGTGATGGAAAAAAGTAGATGAACCACTTTTCCTTGTTACATATTCATCTCTTCATCATATAGCCATATACCCAATATGATTATCATTTTTAAAATTATAAAAATATGTGACCCTATGTAAATATGTATAAATTATTATTTTTAAGTAGAAATGATGAATCACGTATTTAACTGAAAACTTTGGTAGTTCAAGTAATTTCCAATCTATTTTGAAATCAGCTTCTTCAAAAATTACCAGAGAGGCCGGGCGTGGTGGCTCATGCCTGTAATCCTAGCACTCTGGGAGGCCGAGGTGGGCGGATTGTTTGAGCTCAGGAGTTCTAGACCAGCCTGAGCAAGAGTAAGACCCCGTCTCTACCAAAAATAGAAAGAAATTAATTGGACAGCCAAAAATATATAGAAAAAAGTAGCCAGGCATGGTGGCACATGCCTGTAGTCCCAGCTACTTGGGAGGCTGAGGCAGTAGGATCCCTTGAGCCCAGGAGTTTGAAGTTGCTGTGAGCTAGGCTGACACCACGGCACTCACTCTAGCCAGGGCAAAAAGTGAGATTCTGTCTCAGAAAACAAAAAAAAATTAGTAGAGGATGATGAAGGATATATTGCTGAACAATCCACCAGATGAAACAAAACAGCTATTTCATAATGTCTACTCAAAGAGTAAGCATGCTAGCTTTAAAGCAGTGAAAATAATACACAATTCTCTGT